>CAXKWD010000332.1:0-24514 GCA_964059195.1 Ectobius pallidus
ACACTTTCCACAGCAAAGAATCAATGCACACATTACATTATGAAAAGTTGTTCTTCTCATGTGTTACCAGATGTCTTTTGAGTTTCCCCCTTTCTGAAAATTTTCTGGTTCATATATCACAAGCAAATGGCTTATGTCCAGTGTGAGTGAGAATGTGTCTTTTGAGATCCTCACTTCTGGAAAATTTCTTGCTACATATATCACACGTAAATGGTTTATATCCCGTGTGAGTGAGAATGTGTCTTTTGAGAACCCCACTTCGAGAAAATTTCTTGTTACATACATCACATGTGAATGGCTTATGTCCAGTGTGAATCAGCATGTGTGATTTGAGACTTCCTTTTTCTGAAAATTTCATGCTACATAAATCACACGTAAATGGCTTATGTCCAGTGTGAGTAAGTATGTGTTTTTTGAGACTATATCTTCGTGAAAACTTCTTTGTACATATATCACATGGAAATGGCTTATGTCCAGTGTGAGTGAGCAGATGTGTTTTGAGATTCCCTCTTTGGGGAAATTTTTTGGTACATATATCACACGTGAATGGCTTATGTCCAGTATGACTGAGCATATGTCTTTTGAGATTCCCTCTTTGGATAAATTTCTTGCTGCATATATCACAGGTAAATGGTTTATGTCCAGTGTGAATTAGCTGATGTTTGTTGAGATTCCCTCTCTGAGAAAATTTCTTGTTACATACATCACAAGAGAAATGTTTGTCTGTAGTATGAGTTAGCTGTTTACTGTTTCCAGCAAAGGATGTGCTTGTAGATACAGAAGATGAGTGTGATTGCATTAGCTGATCCTCTTCTGAAACCTGCTCTAAGTTGTGAACGGTGCTGCATGCTGTAGAATCGGTGAAGACTGTATCCTCACTTTTGACTTCTTGTGTCTGTATTTTATCGAAAGTAATTGGGATAGGTTCCCTCTTTGGTTGTGTTTCAAGAATCTCTTCCTTAATTTCTATCTTATACTCTGATTTAAGCACAGGCTCCATTCTGAATCACACACAACTTATATTCACCACACGGTGTTTGCTTACTGAGTTGCACTGCCCTCACGCACTCGATGCGAAATGGAACGGTCTACACCGGAAGTGCTCATGAATACCGGAAATGAGGTGGTGTTTATGCCTGCCTTCCCCTAGGGAGCACTGAAATCGCTTTGCTTCGCGTTTTGGTTGTCGTTTGTTTATCGGCTTTGGGCATAAGAACAAACACAATAAACTTGTAGAATTTCAAAATATTAGAACAATTTACCTATATTTTCATGACTCCTCTTGCTCAAATGTGTTCCAATTGAGTCCTTTACCACTATCTTATATCTATTTTTTTTATTAGCTTAATTTCATCAGGTAGCTGATTATATAAATTGATACACTGCCATATATTCTTTGATCCGTGCCGTGACGTATAAGTTGAGGTTTTGTGTACATCCAAAGGGCGTCTTCAGTTGTCCATATTGTTTTGTAACAGCGATGAGTGCGAAATTTTACAAAACAACTTCCCTTAGCTGTAATTAGCTTATGTAATGATTGATAAATTTCATGTCCGTTTGTTGAATACTAAGATTTTTTTACTCAGGTCTAAGGTCTTATGAATTCATTGAGTATTTTAGATTAATGTTCAATTTTGTAGGGTACTAGGTACAATTTTTCCATGTCTGCAGGATAAAGCTGCAACAAATTGTGCTTTGACATTGAAGCAGTAACAAACTACAAATAGCTCTGCATTGGTGCAATTGATGACAAATATGGGGTTTCTAAAGCCTCTATAAGCTGTGCTGTTCAAAATGTTGACAATAAATTAGTAGACACAGCCATTTTTTTCTGATATGTTTTTCAAAATGTTTATTACATATGGATCCTTTTTATAGAATAGCTGGCAACCATAAATCGGTAATCAGAATTGTGGAGTTCCCATGCAAGAACGCACCATAACCTTCTCTCTAGCTTGTTTTAGGATGATTATTAATAGTTACAGTATAACTGTGTACAGCAATTTTCGTCTGTTCCAATACCAGTGAGTTATTATTTTGTAGACAGACACAAATTAACTGAATCTAATTTTGTAATGGTAGCATTAAATTCTACAAAAAGTTTCCTAATTAATTAAAAACATTTCAGTAGCTGCCTTTAAATGACAGATTGTTGATACCAAACTTTCTTCATGGCTTCTCTTTAATACCAGATTCTAATTTGGCTAATCTTAGTTGCGGTACTTTTATTTTAACCAAAAAACAAATATCTAAGATTTATAAAATATCTGTCCCTGAAAACCAGTTACTTATCTTTTTCCTGTATGCTTAATGTGGCTGCAAAATTATCTCTTCCAAGGGATTTGGATTTGGATTTGATAATTCTGTGTAAAAGGGGATCAAGTATTCTAAAAACATTTTATTTTTGGCATTTAAAATCATGTTTTTTTCAAAATCCTCTCTTAGTGAGTACCTACATTATGAAACGAAGGTACTGTCAAAATTCCAAGTCTCTACCTGTCATAGTTTAGGCTCTATGTTGATTCTCTGCCAGAGATTATTTAATTTTAAAATGCTCAAAACAAGATTTATAAGAATGTTATTATTTCCCTGCCCAGGCGAAATCCTGGGGGTGAAGACGGCCGGTGCGTAAGGCTGACAACCTTACCACCATCACGTGCCGAATGTCCAAAATCTGGGAGCCTAAAGCTCCTGGAACCCTCTAAGTCTCCATGGCCTGTATACCTTGACCTACATACTTAAATGTTGTCCTTTGTTTATTATTATTTATTAATATAATAGATTATTATTATAATCTACCTATTGCAATCTATACCATGTCACGATTTTCGAAAAATTCTTTCATAATTTTAAGTTTCATGCCTCCTTACATCTTTATACAGTCGAATTTGGTTAATTCGACGTTGGACAATTCGAAATATTGTATAATCTCTATATAGGCCTATATAAAAGGCTTTGTCCTGACTGACTGACAGGAATCAACGTACGGCCTAAACTATAACAGGTAGAGACTTGGAATTTTGACAGTACTTTCGTTTCATAATGTAGGTGCTCACTAAGAAAGGATTTTGAAAAATTCTGATTTTAAATGCCAAAAATCAAATGTTTTTGAGAATACTTAATCCCTTTTTACACAGAATTATCGAATCCAATTCACATTTGACATTAAAACATATTGTTGCCAGTGGGTTTCAGATGTGTTTGGAATTGAATTAAATGGAAGTTTGACAATTACAGTTGGCTTTGTCTATTTTTGTCATACCTTGAAATAAAACTTTCGCGATCGCTTGAATGTTGTAAGCCCTAATATGGTCAAACATCGTTTTATTTGGACGAAACTCACTATACAGGGGTTTTCTGGACCAAGGAACTCGAATCTGAGATCGCTTTTACTAGGCGACGCTATCTAATCGTGGTATGTAGTCCACGTGAATAAGGCCCGGTTGCATAAAAGCTCCAGATATCTTCTAGACAGCTAATGGCTCTATAGATTTTATACACTCTATAAACACCTTCCGTTTCCGAAAGCAAATTCGATCGGCAAATAGCGATACGTCAGATAAATGAGTTGAGCAATTCGTCAATAGATGGAGACACGGTGCTTACTCTAATATCAAGTTGGCCGTGATTGACTAGCAACCAATCGGAGCGCTTCTTGCTATGTATTCAAAATGGCTGAATTTTCTTTCTGCTTTTTTCTTGTGAGCTGTTTCTCTGGTAAAACGAATGTAAAATATGAGAGAAACTTCGGCAATTTCGACTGCTAGACTTGTGCATTAGCGAAAATGTCACCCATTACAATCTGACAACGTAATGCATAAAATGTAACACATTAATTAAGTTATAGCTGATTTACCACTGAGAAAGGAATGCTGCGATTTGTTCTCATTTCTAATGATGGGCTATTTAACGCTGAAAAAGGCATGCTTGCAGTTGTTCCTTATTTATATGATGACCTATCTGTCCATAGGTCATTGCTTTGACAGCCTGATTCTTTCCGAAACTCAATATCGTCAAACATCTAATTGTTCCAGGGAATACTTTTGCTTTACACATCTCTAGGCCCAATTATTGCCTCAAGATGAAGATGACGAGAAAGATGATGATTATGTTTTAATATTCGTGCTGTAAAAAGGCAATATTTTCTTCATAAAGTGTTGCATCTGAAAATAAAATTAATATACTTAAGCTACATTTTTTCCGAATCTGAATATCATCATAGGCTACTTCTTGAAAGGATTGCTGTATTTCTTTCAGGGAATATTTTCTTCTGTATAGACCTAGGCCTTATACGATCTGGCATGGAAGATGACCAGCAAGAAAATATGATGTGAATTAATATTCGCGATGTTTTCCTAAAAGTATTAACTTACAACAGAAAATGAAATTAATACAAATAAACGATGGATACATTAGTAGCCTAGGCTATAACAAAGTTCATCAACCGATAATATACAATTTTTCTAGTACAGTATTATGAATTATTTCACACACAAATTAATAACCAATGCCAGCTTCATTACTACTTTTCAGTTAATTACCATAACAAGCTAGTAACATAATGTAAGATAAAATGCAAACATAATAACGAAACATACATCAACATAAATGTTTCGCATTTCCGCCATGTTGCGTGTTTATCTACCGTTTCGCCAGATATCTAGTGATTTGTGGTGCGATAGTTTGTAGGGCGTTTTATAGAACGATTAGCCGCCATCGAACGTTTCAGAAACGCTTACGGATTGAATAATGCCATCTAGTAGATATCTTACGTTTCGGAAACCCGGCGTAAAACAATATTTACCGACTGAAGTCTTAAGGACAGTCTACTTAGCTCTAATACAATCGGTTTTATGGTAACATGAGAATGAGAAATAAAATATTCCGCAAAGACAATACAATTTTATGTTACCGGAATTTATGTTTCTTCTTATTTGAACCCCTACCCGGCTTGCTGTGTACAAGCGATAGGATACAAAATTCGATATAGGATAATTTCCACGCTTGAGAAAATTTTGATGTGATCACAGGTATCGATGTAGCCTAATTCATTAAAATACGTTATGTTCAGGTACTGTGGACCATGCGATATCATTATTATTATAAGAGGGATAATCAATATAGGCCTAAATATGGTCAAACGTTGTTAGATTTGGACGAAACTCACTATACAGGGGTATTCTGGGCTAAGGAACTCGAATCTGAGGTCGCTTTTACCAGGCGACGCTATCTAATCGTGGCATGTAGTCCACGTGATTTAGGTGTTAATAAATATAATGATTTAACTATTATGCTCGCGGGCACATGCTGGTATTGTATAATTCGAATAAATACTCATTCCCCTTGAAATTCCTATATAAATATACTAGCTTAAAAGGCCCGGCGTCGCCCGGGTTTTGTGTTTTGTAATTCAAAATTAACTTATGAAGGACTTCCGACTTTAAAATTCTAGGTCCTTATATACATATTGGAAATTTGAAATGAAGAAGAACGACTTATTACACTCAAACTATTCCCTCAGAAAACGCTTGATATATCATTTTATGGCTAATAGAGGATGTAGAATTTTGAATCCCATCGCTTCTACATACATTGCCTGGTAGGGGTTAAAATAAGAAGAAATAGAAATTCCGGTATCATAAAATAGTATTGTCTTTGCGGAATATTGTATTTCTCACTCTCATGTTACCATACAACCGTTTCGGGGATGAAATTAAAAAGTAAATCAATTTCACTTTTATACTTCCCTCCCCAAAAACCTGCGATATAATAATATAGATATCATCTTCAATATTTAATTACAGCAATGCATTATATCAATAGTTTCGTCAAAGTCCCATTTCAATTATTTCCAAACATACCTGATACTTATGCCAACAATACAGTGTTGTCATGTGAACTGTGATTTGAGTTTCACAATTCTGTGTAAGAAGGGATTAAGTGTTCTCAAAAACATTTAATTTTTGGCATTTAAAATCAAAATTTTTCAAAATCCTTTCTTAGTGAGCACCTACATTATGAAACGAAGGTACTGTCAAATTTCCAAGTCTCTACCTGCTATAGTTTAGGCTCTACGTTGATTCCTGTCAGTCAGGACAAAGCCTTTTATATATATAGAGATGTTAAGAAATTGCAATTAATTCGAATTTTTGAAGCTTAATTTGGATAAATCGAAGCCAAAATTTGTCTCAAGTTAGTGTTGTAAGGATTCCAAGAGTTCATTGCTTCCAGGAATTCCACAAGAATTCTCTATTTCGCTGAAGAACCCTAGTTGCTAGCAGCCAGCAGGTACCGTACTAAAGTGTATTTTTAACCACCGTTATCTTCCTCCTGCTGAATAGATGTTCAATGGATTCTGTGAAAATTTTAGTGTTCATTATATTATCCAAGTGTGACTGTTTGAAAATGTCAAAACGTGGTGCATACTCCAGTTCCTTTATTAAATTTAGGGTTACAGTTTTAGTATGGAAAAAAGGTTTCATTTAACATCCTAACAACAGGATGGCAGTCATAGGTAAGATTCACTATACAATAATTATTATTTATTGCAATGAGTTTATTTTTAACATTTTTACGGCATTTTCGTTTAAAAAGTCACAGTTTTGGTTAATTCGGAATTTAGATAATTCGATTTTTTTCTGATTCCCCTTGGGGTTCGAATTACTAAGAGTCCACTGTATATATATATCTTTATATACATATCTTTACACGCTAGTTCGTTAATGAGCAAAATTGGCCCGGGGGGGGGGGGAATTGAAATTTTGAAAACTTTATATCTAGGTCCTTATGAAGTATAGAGGGAAACTTTGTTTGAATAAATTAGAGTAATCCCTATGGAGTTTACAGTGACACCAACGATTCGGAGGTTTGGGGGGTAAGAGTGGGGGTGGGGGATGGAAATTCGGAATTTTTTAAACCACGTCTTGTGGGGTATCGTTGAAAAGCTCTTGATGAGTACTCTACAAATCAATAACCAATTTCTCGATAGCTCTCATAAATGGCGAGAATTGAATGTTTGAAAAAAATGTTCTTTCCTCTTTTTGCAGTTATTATTGCGGGTGTGTCATGCCAAGGCTAAAGAAGAAGAGTAAATTAAACCAAAAGCACTTCGAAATCTACCTCAGCCTGTAGGCTTGCCTAAAGGGATTTTTCTTTTTTTAAATATGTATTTAGAAATATTAAGTCATATTTTCAATGAAAATGTTCATAAATTCAGGGTCATTTTCAGGCATTTTTAGATCATCAACTTCTAAGTCCTAGTGAAAATAGTGTAAGGCTTATCACAGCCCCCCCCTCCCGAAAAGAAATCTTGGATCCACACCTGGAATGTCTCATGCCTTAACTTTATGTTAGCAAGCTGATGAAGTAATTAGAACTTGAAAAACAATTTTAAAAGTCATTCCTTTTATTTTTCTAGAGTAATAGAGTAGGTATAGGCAGCTTGGCGACTGCTTGGTTATGCGTGAGAAAAGAGTTTAGTGCGAGGTGGCCGTGGACTTTGATTAATTTCCACAGGTGGCTGAGCACGGAACCGGCTCCTTATTTATGTAATGGAAATGTTACTTGCGGTCTGCGCAGGTTCACGGATTCGCTCTTCCTCTTCTCCAAGGCGACGACATTGCTCTGGACCACAAATACTTCATTGGGAAGTAAACTATATTAAACGAGAAGTTAAAAATAGCGAGGTCTTCTAAACAGGGCCAAGGAAGACACAAATGTGGAGACATCAGATTAAAAAGAAACAAAGTTCATGGAAATATCGTTGTTGAGTGACGCTCTGGAATATGATTTTAGTCAAGGCCCTCTACTTAAATAAAAATCTGATGTGAAACTTTTGAAGTGAAACTTCTTTAGACGCGGTAGAGTAAATCGAGAGGTAACCCCAACTTGCGTTACGGACAAAATCGTCACGAAATTAGTGGGGTGTGACGGAACGGACTGCACAGAAAACAATCAACCCAATGATTTAGCTTATCCAAAATTTAAAAAAATAAAAAATTTAAAAAATCTTAATTTCAAAATTAAAAAATCCAAAATTTACAAAATCAAAAAATTAAAAATAAAAAAAAAAAAATCAAAGATCCAAAATTTAAAAAATCCAAAATTGAAAAATAAAAAATTCAAATTCATAATCCAAAAATCCAACGTTTATTCTTTTAGCTTCGAAACTATATCAGGGGTAGGGTAGGCTATGGAACTATTGATTGTCAATTGTTTCTATTATCTTGTGTATTTAATGGATTAAATTTCAACTGATATTAATTTAAATGAATACAGGATGAAATGGTTAGGATGATTCATGGTAGGCAAATATCCAATTCGGCATTTGCCTTTACGATTGGGGAAACCATGTCAAATTGCGCCGAGTTTTTCAATTTCCGAGATGCGCTTACGGCACGAGTATTGCATGCTATTTTTTGCACGATGATTATTTATATCAATTTAATTATATTAATTGAGGTATTAACTGAAAATATTTTGTTTATACACTATTGAAGATGGATGTTATATTTCAGAAAGTGATTCGCATATGTTGGTTGTTATGGGAACCGAATATTTGTCCTGTTAAAGTCGCCACAAACTGGGGGGCCTTGGTTCCGGTCTTCGATAAAGGCTTGTACTGTGATGATTTTACTTACGGCACTTGTGCTTTTTGTAATTTTTACGGCACGGAGATTTCTTTTGTTTTCAAAGCGTGTGGGAATGTCAAGTTACGATCCACGGCAACAATATTCGTAAGTACCACTAATTAGTTACGTCGTGCAAAAAACAATTTACTAGGTACAAGTAGAGAAAAAAAAGCGACACCGACTAAAATATGTAAGTTGCCGATATGAGCCACTGCGCATGCCTAGCTGCATTCACAGGATAGCAGGGAATGCATTGAAATTTGTTGACGTAACAAGTGCGATAAAAAGAAAGTCTTAAAAAAATCAGGTAAACTGATGTAGCAAAGTGCCAGAATGCTTTTGTTTAGGTCAGTTATAATTGAAATTATAATATGCAGAAAATAAGTATTTTAAATTGATTTCAGACACATCGATTCATTAAGCAGGGCTTACGGAAGAACAAAGGTTTCGGGAACTGAACCACGGACCTCCAGATTATAAGTCCAAGACGTTACCATCTAGTTTGATAAGCATATGTAAAGGAATAGTGTTATTTGTCATAGCTAACTGTTTCGAAACTTCCAAAGCCGTATATGATCACAGTAAACCAATATGTTGTCATGACAACCGATTTGCATTTGATAAATTCTTTCTAATATATTACAACAAAATAGGCACTAAATTGGGCATTACTCCGGAAACGGTCAACTGATTTGGTTCAATATCAATAGGCTTCTTCCCATGGACGTTATAAAAGTAAATACCAAGTTTCATGAAAATCCGATAAAGCGTATTTGAGTTATCGCACGTACAGACACACGGACAGACAGACAGACGGACAGACGGACAGACTTTTTCCCGTCCACCACACAATCTCATAAAGCACTATACTGGCATTTAATAATACGGTAAAATCATGATGATGGACACTTAAATAAGTCTAACAGACATAGGAAGCAGGAACACATTGAGGAAGACACCCTTAATTATTATGTAGAGGTGTTATATTCAAACTGGTTTTGTTATGGAGAAAGCTTAGAATCGCAATTTGCTCCACATGAGATCACTCCTCAGCATCTTCCGGCTACACTCTGTTTCACAACACTGTGCTATAAACTAGAGTTTTGTTTATTAAGTACTAGCTTAAAATTCCTGGCGTCGCGCGGGTTTTGTATTTTGTAATTGGAAATTAACTTATGAAGGATTTTCAATTTTAAATTCTAGGTCCTTATATAGGCATTTATAATTTGAAATAGGAAGAACGACTTATCACACTCAAACTATTCCCTCAGAAAACGCTTGATATAGCTTTTTATGGCTCATATAGGATGTAGAATTTTGCATCCCATCGCTTGTACAGTACACAGCAAGCCTGGTAGAGGTTTAAATAAGAAGAAACAGAAATTCCTGTAACATAAAATTGTATTGTCTTTGCGGAATATTTTCTCACTCTCATGTTACCATTAAAAAACAGAAATGCAATATCACTTTCATACTTCTCTTCCCAAAACATTTTACCTTACCTCGTATTGTTTTCTCTAGGTCCAGGCTAGAGGAAGTTATGCGACTGCATTAGTTTCGTGTATTTCATTCTTTAATATTTATTTATAACATGAATTATGTTGATACCTTCTCTAATTTGTCAAACTTCCATTTAATTTAATTCCAAACCCATCTGATACCACTTGCAACCATACTGTTGTAAAGTTTTCTGTGATTTGGATTTGATAATTCTGCATAAAAAGGGATTAAGTATTCTCAAAAACATTTTATTTTTGGCATTTAGAATCAGAATTTTTCAAAATCCTTTCTTAGTGAGCACCTACATTATGAAGCGAAGGTACTGTCAAAATTCCAAGTCTCTACCTTTTATAGTTTAGGCTCTACGTTAAATCTCTGTCAGTCAGTCAGGACAAAGCCTTTTATATATATATATATATATATATATATATATATATATATATATATATATATATATATATAGAGAGAGAGAGAGAGAGAGAGAGAGAGAGAGAGAGAGAGAGAGAGAGAGATTTTGTTACTACTTTAATATTATGTTTTCTGTTATGAATGTCTCATAGCTAGGGTTCGGATGTTTATTACCTAAAAAAGTGGGAAATATGACAGTAAATATGCCTTTAAAAATGACTGAATATGACCAAAAAAATCCTAAATATGACCTAATAAAAATATCGTATTTTCAAAAATTAAACGTTAAGTCACTTTTTTTGTTTAAGTTGGTGATTTACAATTATATTTGCAATGAACTTCTACTTTTAAAGAATTTTGTCCTGTTTGCTCGCTTCATCAGCTCCAAATACGCCTAAGAATTTGTAGATCTTGCGTGTCCCTATAAAATATGAAGAATTGCATTAATTTTAAAATTTAAGTTACCTATTAATTTGACTAAACATTAAATTAATGAAATAAATTTCAAATTTAATTCGACCGTGTAGTACCTTACGTACACTACTATCCGCGCGCCATATCTTGAGCGCTGGATTTACGGGGAAGTGAGGGTTGGGGGGAACAAAACATAGCTACTCCGCCAGTCTTTCTGCAGTGTTGTCAACCAAAGAAATCATATTTCAGCAGAATCGCGAATATGGTAAGCGCACGTCAACAGCGTAAGTGTGGATGCCGAATTATAATTATTTCCGATGAATCATCCTCGCTATTTTATGTAGTGACATTTAATAGACAAGGATTTTAATGCAGTCCAATAATATAACGTGGTGACGGTATTGCGTAACAATTAATAACACGTCACAAGGCTTTAGTTATGAAATAAATCATTTTCCTCCGGGAAGAGAATGTTATATAAATAGGCTCAATATATTTACACTGGATGACTAGTTTTAAGCATGAAGAAGAGTCTTAGCAGAACATGCTTCACCATTTCGTGTTGTAAAACATAAGAGAGGTAAGGCATCTAAAAGTGGAGAAAATTAGAGGCCTAATTTTAAACGTATTTAATACGTTTTGTGAAAAGTTCGCTCAACTTTCAGTCCATGAAATTGACATCAGAGTTCACGGGAGTGTCAGAAATTAGCACATACGGAATTCTTAAAGAGGTGAGGAAAGTGTTGGATGTACAGTGACGTGTTTGTGAAATAAGCAATTCGAAAAATTGTATTTTTCCACATAACTCCATGCGTCAGAAAAGATAATGTCAATAAATAAATAAGGTTCCTGAGACAGAATGAAAGTTTAGTATTGAAGCCACTAGATGTCAGGGTGTATAGCGTACTTCGTGTTTCAATGTTGTCAGCTCAACCTACGAAGTTGAACGAAACCTACCGAATGAGGACTAGGGAGCCGAGCGCTCAAGATATGGCGCGCGGATAGTATATAACTGTGCTCCTTTACCGAATTTATAACTGGAATATGACGTTAAATTACATATATGACAAAGACCACAAAAATTACCAAAATATTACTTTATATGCAAAATGAAAACGGTCCGATTATGATAAAAAACGTGCAATTCGTGCTTCCGTTTATGTGCGAGAACAGAGGTTAGGATAAAAATATGACGTGTCATAAAGATCCGAACCCTAGTTATGATTGTGTTTTATGTGAAAATGTTGGAAGTAAAGTTGGCCACATATTGGCTCAAATATCAATAGATAGGAATTATGAGATTGCTTTGTAAGACAAAATAGGGAAAAATCCCTTTAGGCAAGCCTACAGGCTAAGGTAGATTTCGAAGAGCTTTTGGTTTAATTTATTGTCGCTGCGTAGCCTAGGCATGACAAACCCGCAATAATAACTGCAAAAAATCTCGCCTTATATGGGAACTATCAAGAAACTAGTTATTGATTTGTAGAGTACTCATGAAGAGCTTTTCAACGATACCCCACAAGACGTAGTTTCAAAAATATCGAATTTACATCCCCCCACCCCCACTCGTACCCCCAAAACCCCCGAATCGTTGGTGTCACTGTAAACTCCATAGGGAGTACTCTAATTTATTCAAACAAAGTTTCCCTCTATACTTCATAGGGGCCGAAATATAAATGTTTTAAAATTTCAACCCCCTCCCCCGACTTTCTCCTTGGACCATTTTTGCTCATTAACGATCTTGTCTGAATTATTGGGCCTAGAAATAACATATTAAAATTTGGTTCAAATATCTTCAACATTACCGCCGCTAGCGCGTAAAGATATATATATAAATATCACAATTTTTTTTTTCGTACTTAGGGAGGCATGAAACGTAAAGATATGAAAGAATTTTTCGAAAATCCATTGCAATAGGTAGATTTTTCTTCGAAATCTACCTAAAAATGCAACGAAAGAATGAGAATTTCCTCAAATATGACTGGTAGAGAATAAAACGCCGAACCTTTTTAGAGTCAAGATGTAAAATTAAAGTGCCCTTATGTGCAATATATTAGCATTAGTTAAGGTTCAAATGGGGGGCTGCCCCCCCCCCTCTGAATACGCCCGTGGCCTCCTATACATGATCCAGCTTCGCTTCCGTGTAACAGAGAAAGCTAAAGGGCATTGTGAAACGCCGTGTGGTTTTGACAACTCCATTCGTCTTTTCAATTAATAGAGGGCGCTGGAAGTGACTATTGTCAGAGCGCGAGCTTTCTTCTTCCCATGTCCGACATCGGCCACTCCTACCACACACTGAAATTTATTATCACCACTGTAGATTCTGGTCCAGATCGAGTTTAGGACATGAAGCCAGCAAGTCACCGTTTCTGTTCAAGTCTTACAACTTCTGGGAATTTATTTTAAAATATGAAAAATTAATATTATTTATCATGTAAGACTGTTATACAGGGTGTTGATGAATAACATCGAAATATTTTACCTGTGTATAGAGGGTACATAGACAAGCAACATTTTTTAGGAGATTTTTTGCTCTATGACGTAAAATTAAAGTCATTACCACGAAGACTACAAAATTAGGAAAACCGTTTCTTTATTATATAAGGCCTAAGTGAAATGAACAAAATGAACAAATATTCTAATTTTATTTTTACTTACAATTTGCATAGCTCTGAACCACACACATTTTTAATAAACTGCCAGTGTAAATTTCTTAAAAATCCTGGCGTCATTTAATAATGGCGGGCACCAGCTATAATATATTGATAATTTATCGTTTATATTGGAAGTATCGCGGACAATAATAATCCAAACAAACCACTCCTTCCCTTGATAAATTGTATAATTTCTGAAAATTACACTGAATTTATCAAATCAAATTCACATCATATTCATCTGTGAAAAAACAGTTGAAAAACAATACTTATTATCAGTGTTCGCAGCTAGCTTTGGAAGTGCATAAAACTTGCCATGTAATTAATTTCTGGAGTCTACGTACTGGTAGGAACAAATTATATTCTAAAGGAAAAAGCGTACTATATCCAGATAAGCAACTGTAAGTTTCGTATTTAAGCATTATTTTAACCGTACCGAAATATTTTACCTGTGTATAGAATGAAAATAGACAAGCAACTTTTATTATGAGATTTTTGCTGTATGACATAAAATGTGTGTGCTACAGGGCATTAAAGTCATTACAATTTGGTGCTCATAAGCCAATAATTAAGCTAAATAGGGTTACAATTTTCATTAAATTGGATTCATACCTTCTTACTGGTCGATAAAAACGCGATTCTTAATCATTCATCATTTAGTATTTCCACAATCTGCAAAATTTAGACTAATCACATGACTGGCCACCACTGCATTAGTTTATTTTTTATTCGTAACTCCGGTGTTAACAACGAAGTTCCTTTGTTTTGTAATTTTTTTCAAATGTTAGATGTTTACAGACTTCCACATAGACACACACACGCACACACAGATATGTTTATGAAAAAAATATTTTTGGATTCAGGGACCTCAAAAAGTGTATTTATGTTAATAACTCAACTTGGAATTTGGGGTCGAAAACGACACTTCTTCTACCTATAGTACCTATGGCACGGGCAGAGGAAGTTAAGCAGAAAATAAATCAGAGGTCAGAAATTCTGAAATGATATTGAAATATCCGGAAAAATTGAATCCATAGAAAAAATCTCATAGTAAAAGTTGCTTGTCTATGTCTCCTCTATACACAGGTAAAATATTTCGATGTTTTTCATTAACACCCTGTATAGAATTTAACATACAGAACGTTTTATGTTCTTTTGAATCCTACATTTTAAAAGGAAAATAATTTCAGATCGCTTGTGTTTAGAATTGCAATGAAAATATTTTTGGTTATTTCGTATTTAGAGGAATTCAGGCTCTTTTGGTTGGCAACAATTTGAAACAAATCACGTATTAAAACCGTAGAACATAGCAGAAACATTTGCTAAAATTACTGCACCTGGGGGAAATTAAATTCGACAAGTAAAGTTTTGGGCAAAACTATTTTTGTGCTTAGTAAAAAACAGTCCAGTTTATCGTCCGAATTCTCAAAGTTTAAATAGTTGTTTGTGTTATTTTGAATATTGTAAATGGTTAATAGATACACGATAATAGTAGTAGTAGAAATAATACTAGAGTACACGTCGCTTACTGTGATCACTTCTGGACGCAGCTAATCTGATAATATTAACCAACTGATAACAATAGCCGAAGGATTTAACTGAAGGTTATTTATTCATATATAAGACAATAGACTACAAAACAGAATTAAAAATCTGATATGAAAGTCACATAACTTCCTCTGCCCAAATAAAAGTTAGCAGTATTCACATATCCTTGTATAGTTCCCGCACGATATCTGTGCCGATTGCCTAAGTCATTGCATTACGTTTTCGTGGGGACTGTTGCGTCGATTGGCCTGCTAACTATCTCTCTCGCACAATAGCATGTCTCTCTCTAGAGAGTAACGGTCTCATCGGCACAGATTTCGTGCGAGATCTTTACAGAATCGCAAGACACAATTTTACGCTAATTATGCTGTAAATACCTTATAGCCCCTTCTTTAAATGTTCCGACTACAAACACAGGCTATGGACAAACTAAAAAAGAAGAAAAAACAAGTGACTGCAATCGTTTATTGAACTTTCCGGCGTTAAGAATAATTTCCGAAATTTATCGAATATTCCCCTGAGATATTTCATTACTGTAAGCATGGCCAACAATACATCTTTCTCACTTCACGTACTTATATAGAATAAGAGGCCGTGAATGTCCGCGTAATGAGTTGTTCACCAGCCAAGACAGGGTATCTACTAACAGTGGGTAGTTTACAACCACCCTTCAGAGAATTTTTTGAAAAAAAAAGCTTCAAATAAAAGTTTTAGCTCTTGGTATAAACCCTCCATGTACAAAATTTAAAGGAAATCGTTAGAGCCGTTTTCGAGAAAATCGCGAAAAACGAAAATTTCTTCATCTAAAGTCCCCTTAAAAATAAGAGAAGTTTGTCGCCAATCTTTGGCTCACATCTTCAAAACGTACTTGACCCAAATACGAAATTTTGTTTTCATACAATTTTCCGTTTTGGAGCTAGCCTGTTTACAGACATCCACACAGACAGACCGACATGTTTCCAAAAATAGTATTTTTGGATTCAGAGAACCTCAAAACGTGTATTTATGTTAAAATCTCAACTTCGAATTTGGTGTCGAAAACAATACTACCTCTACCTATAGTACCTATGGGACGGGCAGAGGAAGTAAAAATATTTTATCATAAAATAATACGTAACTGTGAATCACTGAACCACTCATAGACTAATACAGTAATAAGACTGCAAGCAACTATTTTTTCAACCAGTAACAAAGTTTTTAATAGTTTTTACTTTCCTTAAGGAGTCCATTAACCAATACTCCATAGGCTACTCAGTTAAGAGTGTTTTTGGAATTTTATTGAACCATGCGGAATTTGGGTTTTATAACTGAAATATTAAGGGAATTTTTCATGTAAGTTAAAAAAAAAAATTATTGGTTCTTACAATTTCAATAAAAATGTAAAATTTGAAACTTCTATCTATGACTAATAAAATTGCTATATCTGTTTTTCTATAAAAATGACTTGGGGTGTACATTACTTGTATCCATTTTCAATCTTCCCACACTATATCCATTACAGTAGGTGATACATGAAAACCTACTACAGTCAAGTTTTAAGGAAAATTAAAGTGAACATTTTTTGTTAAATACGTTTCTTTATAAAATTAATAGATACCAAGATAAACACAAAATAACATGACTTAAATGCGAATTTCAGAACAAACATTTTTATTAAAATATGAATATTCTTTTGTTGCCCATAGTAACAAAAAAAACAATCATCTAATTATTGTTGTGAAATGCAGTCAGTTTAGCTCAGTTGTAATGCACACACCAAAACCAATTACAGTGAGGTGGTGTAGGCTAATAGGGAAGAGGTCCTGGGTTCAAATCAAATTTTATGGCCAGCCAAATTGACTTGGTTAACAGCCGCTCTCCGTTATGTGGATAGATCAAAATCTGAATTGGTATAAGCATGCCGATATACTCTGAAAAAAATTGCATAAAATATGTTTTGCCCTATGGTCGGTAAGGAAAGTATGTGTTCCCTATTGCTATGGTTTGGAAGATGAAGCGGGAACACTAAGGCGGGAGACAACTTCATCTGCTTTTCCTGTTCTACATTTTATATTTGTTCATTTAACTTTGATTATGTTACCTTCTAATATTATTACTGCTTACTATTTCAATACTACATTATTGCTAGAAGAAATAATTCAGTATCTCATCACCGTTCTATTATTATATTTTGTATTTGTGTTGCAAATTAATATAATAAGTTGTGGGAAAAAATAGTTTTATGCTGCACACTAGGCTCTTCTCTAATGGGGCCCGCCTAGGAAGGTAGGGTTTAGGGTTTCGTCACAGAAAAAATTCAATGTGAGACATAATAAACTTCATGCTATTCAGTATATTGCTCCTAAACTAACATAAACGTTCCTAATCTAACAAAATGGCGGAGCTTGGCTGAGGTGCAGCATAAATCTATCTTTTCCAAAGGGAAAAGACCACTTGGAAGACCTAGACATAGGTGGGAGAACAATATTAGGATACATTTAAGGGAAGTATGATTTGTGAGGGATGGTTGGAGTTAGCACAGAATAGGGTTGAATGGCGGGCTCACGTAAGCACAGCAATGAACCTCCAGATCCCATAAAATAGATATTCCTTTAGCTTGTCTATTGCCATTGAGTAACTAAGTATTTGTATTTATTAATTTATTAACATCTTCCTGTAACTGTTGGTTGCCTATAGAGACAAAGAGCCCAAAACAATACAAAAACTAATTGAACATCCAAAGAATTAGGATTAAAATTTAAGAAATAATAACTTAAATTAGAACATTTTAACAATAAAATATATCACGTCCTATAAATGGTTCCTCAACATGGCTACCAATCCTCTGAGGTTTTTCAAAGTACCTTCTGTTATCATAGAATTTCTTGAATATTGTAGATTTACCTCTGGCTCCGATTACTTCAAGATCTTTTAGACTGCATTAGTAGTAGGGGATGTTAATATTGTTTGTCATGTTCACTTATGATAAATATGATTAACAAGAATTCAATCATAACTAACTTAGGCCTATTTTTGTAAGTACATCCGTCACTAAACAAGCTCTCGCTTAACAAATCTGCAAGTATTGCCACAGTAAACGCCAGTTCTAATTTCTAGCTAATCAGAAAAACAAAAATAAGTTGGCATGTTTGAGATGTGCTTCTGACATCACGATCAAGTTCAAAGAGAAACACGTCAATCGAATAACCATATTGGCAGAAACCATGGATTATCCTATTCTCACATTGCCATACTATAGACCAAGTTGCCTGTGTATGGATTAAGTTACTTAAAAGCCTTACATAAAATAAAGACTCTGTGCACACATTACATTAAGAAAGATCGTTGCTCTCATGAGTGACCACATGTCTTTCTCCCTCTGACGGAAAATTTCTTGGTACATTCATCACATCAAAATGGTTTGTACTCAGATGTTTTTTGAGACTCCCTCTTTGGGAAAATTTCTTGGCACACACATCACATGAAAATGGTTTGCAACCAGTATGAATAAGTAGATGTCTTTTGAGACTCCCTGTTCGGGAAAACTTCTTGGTACAGACTTCACACGAGTACTTTTTCTGTCCAATGTGAGTGCGCAGATGTGTTTTGAGATTCACACTTCGTGAAAATATCTTGGTACATATTCCACACGAGAAATGTTTGTCGGGAGTACCAGCTGGCTCTTGACTGTTACCAGCTGAGGATGTGTTTGTACATACAGCAGGCGAAAATTGTTTGTATTCAGTATGAGTACGTAGATGTCTTTCGAGACCCACTCGTTTGAAAAATTTCCTGGTACACATATTACATGAAAATGGTTTATATCTACTATGAGTAAGAAGATGTCTTTTCAGTGTCCCTTTGAGGGTAAATTTCTTTGTACATATATCACATGAAAATGCTTTGTCTCCAGTGTGAGTAAGAAGATGTGTTTTGAGACTTGCTATTTGTGAAAATTTCTTGCTACATATATCACAAGTGAACGGCTTATGTCCAGTGTGAATGAGAGCATGCCTTTTCAGATCCCCTCTTAGAGAAAATTTCTTGGTGCAAATATCACATGTAAATGGTTTTTCTCCAGTGTGAGTCATCGCATGTCTTTTGAGATTCTCTTTTAGGGAAAATTTTTTGGCACACGTATCACACGTAAATGGTTTATGTCCAGTGTGGGTCAGCATGTGTGTTTTGAGATGCCCTTTTAGGGAAAATTTCTTGTTACATACATCACACGAGAAATGCTTGTCTGCAGTAGGAGTTAGCTGTTGACTGTTTCCAGCAGAGGATGTGCTTGTACATACAGCAGGTGAGTGTGATTGCATTAGCGGATCCTCTTCTTCATTATTTGTTGTGTCAAATTTACACATGTGAATGGTGCTGCATGCTGTAGAATCGTTGGTATCTGTATCCTCAGGTTTTATTTGCTGTATTGTGTCAAATGTATTTGGTAAATACCAAGCTTCAGTCTTCGGTTGTGTTTCAGGAATCTTTTCCTCGATTTCAATCTTAACAAACTGCGAAAGATCCATTTTGTTATCACACAGATTCACCAGACGGTTTTCCCTTGAAACTGCAATCAATGACGTGGAATATAGGTGTTTAATGTTAGATATGATCTGAGTGGCAATGACTCATGAAATGTTCAATGACCTTCAGCGTTAGTCAACCTATGGTCCGCGAAGATGTTGCAGATTTCTGTTACCTAAAAAATAGGATATATCCATGCATTTATGACAGTGGCGGATCCAGAGAGACATTTTGGGGGGGGGGGAACTAAAGTAGAGAGGGAAGTTTTACTCATAAAAATTAATTATTCCCAGTACACAATTGAAAACAAAATGAACATTTCAGCATTTTCTTACAAAGGTATTTCAAAATAATGAATGTCGTTGCTTTAATTTAAGTATTTGGGTTATGTTCTAATAAATTTTAAATAATTTGTGCTTAATGTTACAAATTTTGGGGGGGGGGAAATTTTCCCCATTTCCCCCCCCCCCCCCCCGTGGATCCGCCCCTGATTTATGACCAATAAAATTTAAAATATGACTACCACTTACACTTTATGTATATATATTTTTAAGTTTCATTACAATTCATTTTATTAAAATATAATGTTAATTATTTAAAAATCTGTAAATTCTCAAAAAGTATCATTGTAATGCAAAATTTACAAAATATATGAAACTTCAAAATTTCTTTAATATGCACACAAATATGAAAAAAATATGCATATTCATACTAAATATGCTACAATAGTTGAAAATTCCCTAAATATGCAGTTAATATGCACAATAAAAGCCGTTCCATTTTCACCAGAATGCTTGGAATCGGGTTTAAATTAGTCGGAAAACTGAAATAGTCCAAAGTGGAAAAATATGACATGTCATAGAAATCCGCCACCCAATGATGACCATATGGTGTTAACGCCTTTCAGTGAGGTAGACCATTAAGGGCAATCAGTCACAGGAGAGAGGTTCCATCTGGTGCTGTGGCTCGAATTCTGGCTAGCTCAGTTGGCAGAGCATGGGTTCGACTCCCAGCAACAGGGAAATTTTTTCTTCTATAATATTCTCATTTACACAACGCCTGCAAGCAAGAAAAGATAGTCTTCTATTTGGTGCAGGTAAACTTCTCTTAATGTGAACTTTTTTGGACTTTATTGGTCCCCGTAGAATTTTGTTTCTATAAGAAATGTTAAGAAGACTTTTCTTATATATTTTATTTTTTTTAATAATAGCTCGCACAGTTTTCATAAGAATGAAAATTTCAAAATTTCTAATCTATTAGGCCTACTAACAAAATAGCTATATTGGTTTTTCTGCAAAAAATGACTTAGGGGGTACTTTACTCGTATCCATTTTCAATTTTTCTAGTTTATCTCCATTACACTAGGCGATACATGAAAACCTACGACAGTCAAGTTGTAGAGAAAATTATAATCAACATTTTTTGTTAAACACATTTTTTTATAAAATTAATAGATATGAAGATAAAAACGAAAAAATATCACTTATTTCAGCATGTCAGAACAAACATGAAGTAAAACTACCATTTTGTGCTAGCTAAAAGATCCCCGCGGCTTCGCCCACGATAATTAATTTGAAGATTAAAAATTAAGAGCCAAATAATTTAACCATTATATTTATTTATACTTGCAAGCAAAACATTCATAAACCTAAACTAAACAATTAACAATTAATGAAACAGCTAAAAATCCGGCTTTGGAGTGAATTCCACGATTAGAAAGCGCCGCCTGGGAAGAACGAATTCAGATTAGAGTTCTCTGGCTCAGAAAACCCCTGCATAATGAATTCCATCTAAATCGAGTAATGTTTGTTAATTTAGACCTACATTCATTATCCCTCTTCCGACTATGTTGAACATTTCATATATCTCCGGGCTTTGACATTATAAACAGATGAATCGACCAGAGTGGGCTTACAAAATGAATAAATTCTTTTATATCCAAATAATGAAAAAAAAAAGGCAAGGCCACCTGCAACTGATTGGACAAATGAAATGTATTACTGAAAACTGATGGTTGGATAGCGAAAAAGAAAAATCACATTTTCTACCAGTTTTTCACTCATAACTCGCGAACGAAAGCGGAAATAAAAAATCCGGCTTCGAGGTGCATTATTTCCCGACCCTTCAGTCTACCTATGTTTAAAATTTCAGATCTCTACTTGCAGTAGATTTCGCTGGGCATCGCGCAAAGACGGACAGACAGACAGAAAGACAAACACTTGCTTTTTCTTATAGATTACATGTATAGGAGTAGTTATATCCTCAATATGTGGGTCAGGAGATTGTATTACATTACAGACTAAAGTTAAGAACTGTGAAAATATAGAAATATGAAATGGTTAGGATGATTCATGGTTTGTAAATATCCAATTCGGCATTTGCCTTTACGACTGGGGAAACCATGAAAAGACCCTTGTCAAATTGGCCGGCCCCGGGATTGGAACCTGGGACCTCCCGAATGCAAGTCCGAGACGTTTGAAACATATTGTTACTTCCTGTATACAAGTAAAAAGTTTTGGCTCTTAGTATACTGTATTACAATATATAATAGGCCTACTTGAAAATAACCCATGGCTTTGCCACGGTTAAAATGATGCCTAAATACGAAACTTATCTGGATATCTTACGCTTTTCCCTTCAAAATACATTCCTATCAGTATGTAGATTACAGAAATTAATTATATCGTAAGTTTTATGTAGTCCCAAAGCCACCTAACACTAATAAATACGTATTTTTTCTCAACTGTTTGTCAAAACGTGTATTTATGTTAAAATCTCAACACAACACTCCCTATATCTACCCATGGTACGGGCAGAGGAAGTAACAAAGAGCCAGAATGCTTTTGTTTAATCAGTGATAATTGCAATTATGATATGCAGAAAATAAGTTACTTTTGTTATCAATTTCCGACTTAAGCTCCAGATTAATTCATTAAGCAGGGCTTACGGAAGAAACAAACGTTTGGTTTTTTAAGTTTATTTTATTTTTTAAATCGGATATAAATCGTCCAGCATCAGCAGAACTATACATATTTGTGATATCTTGACGATCGCACACTCACATAAAAATACCGAAAAGAAATGTCAAATTGGCCGGTTTCGGGAACTGAACCACGGACCTACAGAATGTAACAGATATTTCAACATTCACACGTGACGCAGTTTCACACACAGTATTCATAAGCTCCTGAAATTGTGAATCTGCTTCACATCTGTGCTTCTGAAACAATGAAATGAGTTCTCGTATATGAGCGCGCACTGCACCGATGTCCACTGACACACCCTGTAGAATGTTAGTGACTGGCTCAAGCACGGCACTGTACTTTGCTATGATGTGAAGAGCTATAATAAAGGTGGCAGCTGTGGCGGCATGAAGAAGCTCATGTGCCCGTTGTTTTGTGTTCGAGTTACCATTTACTGCTAGCTCTTCTAGGGCTGTGACGATCTGTGTGTAATTTTCCGCAAAGATTCTTATGCTTTTATGCTTAGCAGACCATCTAGTTTCGCAAAATAATGGAATTTTGGGAACGAGTTTTCTTCGAGTAGTGCTTTCTTGAAAGAAAACAATAATTTCTTTTATTGTGCTGCAGGTATTGCTTATTTCCTGCACTCCGTTTAGATCATTTACTACAAGATTTAGTCTATGAGATGCACAATGAAGGTAGAGTGCCTTTGGGTATTTGTCCTGAACAAGTTTTGCAACACCTCCCACTTTTCCTGCCATTACAGAACAGCCGTCATAGCCCTGACCTACCATTTTTGACATATCGAAACCACTGGCCAATAAATAATTTAAAATAGTGTTAGCCAATGATTCCGCATTGAGCTGATCAAGGGGAACAAACCCTATGAATTCTTCGCGTACATTGGTTTCCTGTGCCTTTTCATCAACGAAGCGAATACCTAAAGACAATTGCTCTGTTCCTGCAATGTCAGCCGTTTCATCCGCTAACACTGAGAAGGCATATGCATTATTTATTTCCTTGACCAATTGGTCTTTTAGAACTTGCCCACAAACTTCTATTATTTCGTTCTGTGTACGAACTGAAGTGTACTTGGCATTTCCCGCAGCCGTTTCAAAATGATCTTTAAGAGCAGTATCTCCTGCCCCTACACGGAAATGTAATAAATCATGCAGCACACCAGTGTTTGAGTCATTTCCACGCAAATGAAGATCATGTGTAGCACAAAATATTATGGAAGAAACAATCGGCACTAGTTTTTCCCTGTTTACTCTAATTTTGTTTTGCAGTGCGGAATCTATTTGTTCATTTACACTAATATTTTTGTTGTTCATGGTGCGGATGAAATTGTTTGAGCGCTCGGTTGCATCTTTATGCCATTCAGATTTCATATGCTTTTGACAAAAACTATGCATATCCTTGTACTTTGTGAATGGTGTAATTATAAACGCACCTTGTATGCCCCGTCGAACCGTGGGTCTGAAAAGTACACAATGACGACACAAAGCACCTTTCACTTCCTTTGAATACACTAGCCATGATTTGTATTCTAGCTGATCATGCGATTATCTGCGCGATTTTTCATACACTAGTTTTGATTATTTATTCTCGAGAATTATCGCGGTCTTAATGATTTTTCAAAGAACCTCCCCACATTTCCTATTGGGCATCTCCGTAATGATGTAGGATGGACAATGCTATGATTGGTTTTAAGTATTAAGTGCGAAACCTGCTTGCATAACTTCATTTAAGAAAGCGAGCTTTCTCTAGCGTGATTTATCTGTAATATAATTTTATTGGACCATCCACCGCCTGACAGGACGTAACCTAACGGACCTACCGTTATTTTGATATCGGCTCCTTTCTGTGGGCCATCTGCAAAAAATCTCTCCCA
>CAXKWD010000333.1:0-24465 GCA_964059195.1 Ectobius pallidus
GATCCGGACGCCCGCGAGCGCGCACGCGCGCAACGTCGAAAGAGGTTGCCCCCTCCCGCGCGCGCGCGTACTGACCGTCCCGCAAAGCGAACATCGCCTCGCCCAGGCCCGGCACGTGGCACAAACCCGCTTCCCGACCACGCCCGACGCGCCCCGGTCCTCAGAGCCAATCCTTATCCCGAAGTTACGGATCCAATTTGCCGACTTCCCTTACCTACATTAATCTATCGACTAGAGGCTCCTCACCTTGGAGACCTGCTGCGGATATGGGTACGAACCGACGCGACTCCTCCGCGTAGCCCTCTCCCGGATTTTCAAGGTCCGTTGGGGCGACCCGGACACCGCCGCAACTGCGGTGCTCTTCGCGTTCCAATCCCTATCTCCCTGCTAGAGGATTCCAGGGAACACGAACGCTTATGCAGAACAGAAAACTCTGCCCGGGTCTCCCGACGGCGTCTCCGGGTCCTTTTGGGTTACCCCCGACGAGCTTCTCATACGAGGGCCCGACAATTCGGTTCCGCTGCCGGGTTCCGGAATAGGAACCGGATTCCCTTTCGCCCAAAGGGGGGTCACTTCTTGGAAGACGCCCCGATCAACTTCGGATTTCTCCTAGGGCTTAGGATCGACTGACTCGTGTGCAACGGCTGTTCACACGAAACCCTTCTCCACATCAGCCCTCAAGGCCCTCTCTTGAGTATTTGCTACTACCACCAAGATCTGCACCGGCGGCGGCTCCAGGCAGGCTCGCGCCCAGACCCTTCCGCGCTCACCGCCGCGCCTTCCTACTCGCCGGGGCTTCACGCCGCGGGCTTTAACAAATCCCGTATCGGCCCTTGCCTGCCGGCGGACGGGTATAGGCACGGAGCTTCAGCGCCATCCATTTTCAGGGCTAGTTGCTTCGGCAGGTGAGTTGTTACACACTCCTTAGCGGATTCCGACTTCCATGGCCACCGTCCTGCTGTCTTAAGCAACCAACGCCTTTCATGGTTTCCCATGAGCTCCGGTTTAGGCGCCTTAACCCGTCGTTTGGTTCATCCCACAGCGCCAGTTCTGCTTACCAAAAATGGCCCACTTGGCACCCTGATCCAAAATCTCTCGGCTTCAATCGAGCAAGCCGGAGATCTCACCCATTTAAAGTTTGAGAATAGGTTGAGGTCGTTTCGGCCCCAAGGCCTCTAATCATTCGCTTTACCGGATGAGACTCGTCCGAATCCAAACGGGAGCCAGCTATCCTGAGGGAAACTTCGGAAGGAACCAGCTACTAGATGGTTCGATTAGTCTTTCGCCCCTATACCCAGCTCTGACGATCGATTTGCACGTCAGAATCGCTGCGGACCTCCATCAGGGTTTCCCCTGACTTCGTCCTGGCCGGGCATAGTTCACCATCTTTCGGGTCCCAACGTGTACGCTCTGGGTGCTCCTGCGGCCGAAGCCGAGGAACCCCGGGAGTGCGGGCTCGGGCTAGCCTCGCCATCCTCCTTGCGGCCACCCCCGAAGGGGTGCGCCCCGCCTTCGCTGCGCCTTTGGGTTTAGAAAACATCCCAGCGACTCGCGCACATGTTAGACTCCTTGGTCCGTGTTTCAAGACGGGTCGGGAAAGCATCCGATTCGAAAGCGTCGCGGACGGGAGATGGCCGACGGTCCGAAGACGCCGGGAGCCAGCAGCCATCGGGGCCCGAGGACGTGGCGGAGGCCACGTAGCACTCGGTGCCGCCGAACGGCTTGCTCGCCGGGCCGGACGCAAGCGCTCCTCGCCCAAAAGTTGGTGCGGGCGAGTCGCGTGACTTGCGGGCCTTCTCCTCGACACGTACCGTCGGACGCCGGCCGGGCTACCGGAGGTCCGGGGAACCGTGAACCCGCGCGTTCGCGCGGCGATCCGCGGGCACCGCTCCGGGCCTTAGACCGGCAAAGTCCGACGAGTCGCGACGTTCTACTCGGGGGAGAATTGCACCCCGCCGCGGCCGGACTCGACCCCCGGCCCCGGTGCCCCCGACTAAAACACGGCGCGAGCCTTGCGGCTCGACGGCGGTCGGGTTCATCCTGAGACCGGAGGGCCGGAACGCGCGGACGGGACTGAGTCTCCCCGTTTCGCACATCCGGATCTCTCCCGTTTACCCCTCAACGGTTTCACGTACTATTGAACTCTCTCTTCAAAAGTTCTTTTCAACTTTCCCTCACGGTACTTGTTCGCTATCGGTCTCGTGGCCATATTTAGCCTTAGATGGAGTTTACCACCCTCTTAGTGCTCCACTCTCAAGGAACACGACTCTGAGGAGAGCTCCTCCCGGGCTCGGCTGCGGCCAGCTACGGCCTGGCACCCTCTGCGGGCAGTGGCCCCGTTCAAGGGAGACTTGGACTCGCCGCCGAAACCCGGGATGACGGAACCTCCCACACACGACATCTCCCTGCGCCTTTTACGCGCGGGATTCCGTGCTGGGCTTTTCCCTGTTCGCTCGCCGCTACTGAGGGAATCCTTGTTAGTTTCTTTTCCTCCGCCTATTAATATGCTTAAATTCAGCGGGTAGTCTCGCCTGATCTGAGGTCGGAAGAACCGTTAACCCTCCGCTCCCGTGCGCGAACCAAAGCGCGGGACGCACATGTCGCGCACCGGCGGGCGAGAGAAAGAACTTTCCTCGAGAGCCCGACCGGACGCGCAGACGACGCCACCACACCGGACCGCACGGGCGGGTAAAATTTTAAAGGGCGTCGCGGCCGAAGCCACGTGCCCCCAAAGCGGGTTCCAGAGGCACTCTCGTGCTTGCACCCGGAGATAGAAACCGACCCTCAGCCAGACGTGGTCCGGGATTCGAAATCCAAGGACCGCAATGTGCGTTCAAAGTGTCGATGTTCATGTGTCCTGCAGTTCACATGTCGACGCGCAGTTTGCTGCGTTCTTCATCGACCACGAGCCGAGTGATCCACCGTTGAGGGTTGTATAAAAGCATTTCGAACTCCCCTAGGAAGAACGAGAAAAAGCCAGCTGGTACGTACAAAAAAAAAGCCCTTAAGCGCCGACGGGCGCGAGAACGCGTCGACCGAGAGCGGACCCCGCATGAGAAGGGTTCGACCGGTCGGAGAACTCGCGACCCCGAAAGCGGCTTTCGGAGCGGATCGTTTTGTCGGGCGAATTCCGCAGATCCTTTAAACCCCCGAAGGCGGTACCCGACGTGCCGGACATATCGACCGGACTTTGCGTTCCATGGACTTCCGAGCGAGCGTACGCTCTCCCGGCCCGTTGTGGTGGCAACGGGCGGGCCGAGCTTCTTGCTTTTTTCGGAGTCAAAAAAAAAGGAGTCCGAAGAGCGCGTCGACAAATGCGAGGGCGCTAACCCCCGCAAAAGCCGACGGCTCCCGGACTCCGAACAAATATAGCCACCACGAAAGAGCCGACGGGCGCGAGAACGCGTCGAACCGAGAGCGTTCACCATGAGAAGGGTTCGATCGGTCGGAGAACTCGCAACCCCGAAAGCAGCTTTCGTGCGGGTCGTCTTGACGGGCGAACCCGACGTGCCGGACATATCGACCGGACTTTGCGTTCCATGGACTTCCGAGCGAAGCGTACGCTCTCCCGGCCCGTTGTGGTGGCAACGGCGGGCGAGCTTCTTGCTTTTTTCGGAGTCGAAAAAAATGGAGTCCGAAGAGCGCATCGACAAATGCGAGGGCGCTAACCCCGCAAAGCCGTCGGCTCCCGGACTCCGTACAAATCTTGTCGGGCGAACCCAACGTGCCGGACATATCGACCGGACTTTCATTACAACGATCTCCGTGCTTCTTGCTTTTTTCGGAGTCGAAAAAAATGGAGTCCGAAGAGCGCATCGACAAATGCGAGGGAGCTAACCCCCGCAAAGCCGTCGGCTCCCGGACTCCGTACAAATAAAGCCAACACGAACGAGCCGACGGGCGCGAGAACGCGTCGAACCGAGAGCGTTCACCCATGTTAAGGGTTCGATCGGTCGGAGAACTCGCAACCCAGAAAGCAGCATTCGTGCGGGTAGTCTTGTCGGGCGAACCCAACGTGCCGGACATATCGACCGGACTTTCATTCCAACGATCTCCGTGCTTCTTGCTTTTTTCGGAGTCGAAAAAAATGGAGTCCGAAGAGCGCATCGACAAATGCGAGGGAGCTAACCCCCGCAAAGCCGTCGGCTCCCGGACTCCGTACAAATCTTGTCGGGCGAACCCAACGTGCCGGACATATCGACCGGACTTTCATTACAACGATCTCCGTGCTTCTTGCTTTTTTCGGAGTCGAAAAAAATGGAGTCCGAAGAGCGCATCGACAAATGCGAGGGAGCTAACCCCCGCATAGCCGTCGGCTCCCGGACTCCGTACAAATAAAGCCAACACGAACGAGCCGACGGGCGCGAGAACGCGTCGAACCGAGAGCGTTCACCCATGAGAAGGGTTCGATCGGTCGGAGAACTCGCAACCCAGAAAGCAGCATTCGTGCGGGTAGTCTTGTCGGGCGAACCCAACGTGCCGGACATATCGACCGGACTTTCATTCCAACGATCTCCGTGCTTCTTGCTTTTTTCGGAGTCGAAAAAAATGGAGTCCGAAGAGCGCATCGACAAATGCGAGGGAGCTAACCCCCGCAAAGCCGTCGGCTCCCGGACTCCGTACAATATTTGAAAATAAATCCGCGAAGCCCTCCAGAATGCCCGACGATTGCGAAGGCGTAAACCTCCGCAACGCCGGCACCTCTTAGGCTCCGCGCAAAAGTGTATCGCCCCTATGACCAAACCTTTTCATCCAAACCGTCTCAACCAAACCGTCTCAACCAAACCGTCTCAACCAAACCGTCTCAACCAAACCGTCTCAACCAAACCGTCTCAACCAAACCGTTTCAACCAAACCGTCTCTCCGTCCCTTTTTGTACTACGTTAATGATCCTTTCGCAGGTTCACCTACGAAAACCTTGTTACGACTTTTACTTCCTCTAAATGATCAAGTTTGGGCATCTTCCCGGTGGAATCGCGAAGGATGACCCCCGCGCCCACCGGTCCGAAGACCTTACTAAGCCATTCAATCAGTAGTAGCGACGGGCGGTGTGTACAAAGGGCAGGGACGTAATCAACGCGAGCTTATGACTCGCGCTTACTGGGAATTCCTCGTTCATGGGGAACAATTGCAAGCCCCAATCCCTAGCACGAAGGAGGTTCAGCGGGTTACCCGGACCTTTCGGCCAGGGAGGACACGCTGATTCCTTCAGTGTAGCGCGCGTGCGGCCCAGAACATCTAAGGGCATCACAGACCTGTTATTGCTCAATCTCGTGCGCCTAGAAGACGCCTGTCCCTCTAAGAAGATTTCATGTCGCCGGTAGCACAAAGGATACCGGAAACGACTAGTTAGCAGGCTAGAGTCTCGTTCGTTATCGGAATTAACCAGACAAATCGCTCCACCAACTAAGAACGGCCATGCACCACCACCCACCGAATCAAGAAAGAGCTCTCAATCTGTCAATCCTCCCGGTGTCCGGGCCTGGTGAGGTTTCCCGTGTTGAGTCAAATTAAACCGCAGGCTCCACTCCTGGTGGTGCCCTTCCGTCAATTCCTTTAAGTTTCAGCTTTGCAACCATACTTCCCCCGGAACCCAAAAGCTTTGGTTTCCCGGAAGCCGCCCGCCGAGTCATCGGAGGAACTTCGGCGGATTGCTGGCTGGCATCGTTTATGGTTAGAACTAGGGCGGTATCTGATCGCCTTCGAGCCTCTAACTTTCGTTCTTGATCAGAGAAAACATTCTTGGCAAATGCTTTCGCTTCTGTCCGTCTTGCGACGATCCAAGAATTTCACCTCTAACGTCGCAATACGAATGCCCCCGTCTGTCCCCATTGATCATTACCTCGGGGATTCCGAAAACCAACAAAATAGAACCGAGGTCCTATTCCATTATTCCATGCACTCGGTATTCAGGCGGACACAGCCTGCTTTAAGCACTCTAATTTGTTCAAAGTAAACGTGCCGGCCCAACGTGACACTCGGTAAAGAGCACCGCGATGGGTATGAGTAGGCCCTCGCCCGCGACCGGGGCCGGGGAGAGACAAAAAATCCCTCCCGCCAACACACCGGCCCGGCTCGGACCACCGGCAGGATGTCAGCACGTACATGCCAGTTAAACACCGACGGGCGGTGAACCGGCAGCGTGTGACACAAGTCCGACTACGAGCTTTTTAACCGCAACAACTTTAATATACGCTATTGGAGCTGGAATTACCGCGGCTGCTGGCACCAGACTTGCCCTCCAATGGATACTCGTTAAAGGATTTAAAGTGTACTCATTCCGATTACGGGGCCTCGGATGAGTCCCGTATCGTTATTTTTCGTCACTACCTCCCCGTGCCGGGAGTGGGTAATTTGCGCGCCTGCTGCCTTCCTTGGATGTGGTAGCCGTTTCTCAGGCTCCCTCTCCGGAATCGAACCCTGATTCCCCGTTACCCGTTACAACCATGGTAGGCGCAGAACCTACCATCGACAGTTGATAAGGCAGACATTTGAAAGATGCGTCGCCGGTACAAAGACCGTGCGATCTGCCACAATTTATTCAGAGTCACCAAGGCAAACGGACGCGAGCGCCCGATTGGTTTTGATCTAATAAAAGCGTCCCTTCCGTCTCCGGTCGGGACCGAGTTGCATGTATTAGCTCTAGAATTACCACAGTTATCCAAGTAACTGTCTACCATCTAAGGAACCATAACTGATTTAATGAGCCATTCGCGGTTTCACCTTACTTTGGCTTGCACTGAGACATGCATGGCTTAATCTTTGAGACAAGCATATGACTACTGGCAGGATCAACCAGGGAACTGCGATAAATCGCAAAGCGGCACCTCAAGGAAATTGTGACCGACGATGTTTTCCGCGGGCCCTCGGGCCCGGGAACTATTTTTATTTTGTTGCGAGGGACGTCCGTCTGCTTCGGACTCCCTTCGCTTTCTTTCTTCACGTGTCCGGCGGTGACAAGCAACACCGCCACCGAAGCTTTCCTTTCGTTCTTACGTGCCGACAGTGGCCCCTAAACACTGCCGGCAGCTTCGGTTCTGTTTCGTTCCATCGGTCTTTCAAACTTGGACACGTGACGCGGTGGCCCCAACACCGCGATTTTTCATTTCTCCGAGAGAGAGATTTATTCCGCTGAATCGTTCTTTTAAGAGAGAACGCCCCGGACTGAGACATCCGACTTGGGTAGCACCCAACAGCAACCCAATCCGCAAGGTAACGCCTTTTCACGGGGTTGGCATCGTTACTCCAGCGAAACCCATCTTGGACAACCCAGGCAGCTCCCGCGACCATACTATCCGCCCACGGCCCGCCTGGTAAAGACACTGTGAGGATAGGCCATCGGAAGCCAGTGTTGAGATTGCTTGCGATCATCCCTATGATGGAGGAATCCTGCACCCCTTCGAAGCTATATAATGGACATCCGGCACGGAACCACCTTACGGAAGAGGTCGCAAGGGTCCTATTTATATCCGGATGCCCGCCTCAGCCCACAACGAACTCTCAATGAGGCCAAGCCCCGCCGTACCTCCGGGATTCTTCCCGAAACAATTGAACTCTCTCATTAACGGGCAAGCTCGAAGCCTCCGGCAGATGGCGGGGTCCCGCCGGACAACGTTCGAGCTCCCGACTCTCTCTCGCATTTGTCACAATTTCCCACAAGAATGCCAAAAGCATCACACACTCAAAAACACCTTTCTCGGCCGACCTCCCCGACACCTTCGCAAGAGGCCGCCGTCTCTGACACAGACCTGATATTCACACACGCTCGGAGAACGGTGAGTTGTTTGCATTCCGTAAAAAACTGCGCTCTGCATATGGTCGTCCCAGCGGCCGCAGAGATGCTGTTAGCGCGAACGCCGCTGGTTGGGGGTACTATTCCCTCAAGTGGACTAGGAGGCTTATCCACAACATCAAGTACACCACCGCACAGCTTGATTCAAAACAATTGCCAACCCACACCTCCTACAATATAGGTTTTGCAGTCCCCACCGCGGCTGGTTGGTTTTGTGCGGGGGAACGATTCTGACGGCCCGGCTCGTTGCGCCGGCCGCCACCGCTGGGAGATGGGCTTCCCTGAATGCGGCTTCTGGCTCGTGTGCATGTCAAGTAACAAAGTACGGAGAAATAGACTTTATCGGGACATGCCGATACGGTAGAAAAGTTAAACCTTCGGTGAAATCGTCGGCCGGCGTTCAGGGGAAGAAACGGCTATTGTGCATCGGGCAGGGCGGCCGCATCGAGAATGTAAAGCTCTCGGTGGTGTTTCCGTCTTCTAGCCGTCGATCAGGGGAAGGCGGCACTCGTGCCTAACGGGCAGGGCGGCCGCATTGCGAGGGTATAAGCCTTCCGTGATGTTTTTTCTTCTAAGTCCAAAGCGGGAGTCCCACTTTCTAATGGAATATTATTATTTCTCGAAAATACGTATTTTTACATATTAAGAATAATTATGGGCTCGTAGAATATATTTAGGGGTGATTATTAATTTTTAAAAATTTTTTATTTGAAAAGTACAATATGATTCGTAAAAACGCAAATAAAGCGATTATGCTTCATCGTATTAAAAATCGGCGAAAGACGTGTTTTCTAATTTTCGATTGCGAGTAAAAATATTTATTATAATAATTTCGGTAGGACGCGTAGTTTACGAGATAACCGTGTTCGACCGGTCAAAAACGCCTCGCAAAAAAAAATCAAAAAAATCAAATCAGTGAAAAAAAACATGTTTTTTAATTCCCCACACGAACAGCATAAAAGAAACTTTCGGAAAAATAAAATAAAAATCACTCTTAAGAAAATTTCAAAGTCCCAACCGCTTGTAAGGGAGCGGTCCTCTCCATCGGCCACGGCGGCTGTGCTGAAGAGGGGAAGCCTTCGGGGATCTCGGTAGAGGGGAAGACGGCGCTCGTGCCTATCGGGCAGGGCGGCCGCATTGCGAGGGCAGAGCCTTCCGTGATGTTTTCTTTCTTCCAAGTCCAAAGCGGAGGGCTTACATTTTAATGGAATTTTCTTATTTTTCGAAAATACGTATTTTTACATATTGAGGATAATTATGGGCTGGTATAATATATTTAGGGTTGATTGTTAATTTTTTTTTAAACTTTATTTGAAAAGTACAGTGTGATTCGTAAAAACGCAAATAAATCGATTATGCTTCATCGTATTAAAAATCGGCGAAAGACGTGTTTCATATTTTCGATTGTGAGTAAAAATATTTATTATAATAATTTCGGTAGGACGCATAGTTTACGAGATAACCGTGTTCGACCGGTCAAAAACGCCTCGCACAAAAAAATCAAATCAGTGAAAAAAAACATGTTTTTTAATTCCACACACGAACAGCATAAAAGAAACTTTCGGAAAAATAAAATAAAAATCACTCTTAAGAAAATTTCTAAGTCCCAACCGCTTGTAAGGGGAGCGGACCTCTCCATCGGCCACGGCGGCTGTACTGAAGAGGGGAAGCCTTCGGGGATCTCGGTAGAGGGGAAGACGGCGCTCGTGCCTATTAGGCAGGGCAGCAGCATTGCGAGAGTAAAGGCTTCCGTGATGTTTTCTTTCTTCTAAAGTCCAAAGCGGGTGGCTTACTTTTTAATGGAATTTTTTTATTTTTCGAAAATACGTATTTTTACATATTGAGGATAATTATGGGCTGGTATAATATATTTAGGGTTGATTGTTAATTTTTTTTTTAACTTTATTTGAAAAGTACAGTGTGATTCGTAAAAACGCAAATAAATCGATTATGCTTCATCGTATTAAAAATCGGCGAAAGACGTGTTTCATAATTTTCGATTGTGAGTAAAAATATTTATTATAATAATTTCGGTAGGACGCATAGTTTACGAGATAACCGTGTTCGACCGGTCAAAAAAGCCTCGCACAAAAAAATCAAATCAGTGAAAAAAAACATGTTTTTTAATTCCACACACGAACAGCATAAAAGAAACTTTCGGAAAAATAAAATAAAAATCACTCTTAAGAAAATTTCTAAGTCCCAACCGCTTGTAAGGGGAGCGGACCTCTCCATCGGCCACGGCGGCTGTACTGAAGAGGGGAAGCCTTCGGGATCTCGGTAGAGGGGAAGACGGCGCTCGTGCCTATCGGGCAGGGCGGCCGCATTGCGAGGGCAGAGCCTTCCGTGATGTTTTCTTTCTTCTAAGTCCAAAGCGGAGGGCTTACATTTTAATGGAATTTTCTTATTTTTCGAAAATACGTATTTTTACATATTGAGGATAATTATGGGCTGGTATAATATATTTAGGGTTGATTGTTAATTTTTTTTTAAACTTTATTTGAAAAGTACAGTGTGATTCGTAAAAACGCAAATAAATCGATTATGCTTCATCGTATTAAAAATCGGCGAAAGATGTGTTTCATAATTTTCGATTGTGAGTAAAAATATTTATTATAATAATTTCGGTAGGACGCATAGTTTACGAGATAACCGTGTTCGACCGGTCAAAAACGCCTCGCACAAAAAAATCAAATCAGTGAAAAAAAACATGTTTTTTAATTCCACACACGAACAGCATAAAAGAAACTTTCGGAAAAATAAAATAAAAATCACTCTTAAGAAATTTCTAAGTCCCAACCGCTTGTAAGGGGAGCGGACCTCTCCATCGGCCACGGCGGCTGTACTGAAGAGGGGAAGCCTTCGGGGATCTCGGTAGAGGGGAAGACGGCGCTCGTGCCTATTAGGCAGGGCAGCAGCATTGCGAGGGTAAAGGCTTCCGTGATGTTTTCTTTCTTCTAAGTCCAAAGCGGGTGGCTTACTTTTTAATGGAATTTTTTTATTTTTCGAAAATACGTATTTTTACATATTGAGGATAATTATGGGCTGGTATAATATATTTAGGGTTGATTGTTAATTTTTTTTTTAACTTTATTTGAAAAGTACAGTGTGATTCGTAAAAACGCAAATAAATCGATTATGCTTCATCGTATTAAAAATCGGCGAAAGACGTGTTTCATAATTTTCGATTGTGAGTAAAAATATTTATTATAATAATTTCGGTAGGACGCATAGTTTACGAGATAACCGTGTTCGACCGGTCAAAAAAGCCTCGCACAAAAAAATCAAATCAGTGAAAAAAAACATGTTTTTTAATTCCACACACGAACAGCATAAAAGAAACTTTCGGAAAAATAAAATAAAAATCACTCTTAAGAAAATTTCTAAGTCCCAACCGCTTGTAAGGGGAGCGGACCTCTCCATCGGCCACGGCGGCTGTACTGAAGAGGGGAAGCCTTCGGGGATCTCGGTAGAGGGGAAGACGGCGCTCGTGCCTATCGGGCAGGGCGGCCGCATTGCGAGGGCAGAGCCTTCCGTGATGTTTTCTTTCTTCTAAGTCCAAAGCGGAGGGCTTACATTTTAATGGAATTTTCTTATTTTTCGAAAATACGTATTTTTACATATTGAGGATAATTATGGGCTGGTATAATATATTTAGGGTTGATTGTTAATTTTTTTTTAACTTTATTTGAAAAGTACAGTGTGATTCGTAAAAACGCAAATAAATCGATTATGCTTCATCGTATTAAAAATCGGCGAAAGACGTGTTTCATAATTTTCGATTGTGAGTAAAAATATTTATTATAATAATTTCGGTAGGACGCATAGTTTACGAGATAACCGTGTTCGACCGGTCAAAAACGCCTCGCACAAAAAAATCAAATCAGTGAAAAAAACATGTTTTTTAATTCCACACACGAACAGCATAAAAGAAACTTTCGGAAAAATAAAATAAAAATCACTCTTAAGAAAATTTCTAAGTCCCAACCGCTTGTAAGGGGAGCGGACCTCTCCATCGGCCACGGCGGCTGTACTGAAGAGGGGAAGCCTTCGGGGATCTCAGTAGAGGGGAAGACGGCGCTCGTGCCTATTAGGCAGGGCAGCAGCATTGCGAGGGTAAAGGCTTCCGTGATGTTTTCTTTCTTCTAAAGTCCAAAGCGGGTGGCTTACTTTTTAATGGAATTTTTTTATTTTTCGAAAATACGTATTTTTACATATTGAGGATAATTATGGGCTGGTATAATATATTTAGGGTTGATTGTTAATTTTTTTTTAACTTTATTTGAAAAGTACAGTGTGATTCGTAAAAACGCAAATAAATCGATTATGCTTCATCGTATTAAAAATCGGCGAAAGACGTGTTTCATAATTTTCGATTGTGAGTAAAAATATTTATTATAATAATTTCGGTAGGACGCATAGTTTACGAGATAACCGTGTTCGACCGGTCAAAAACGCCTCGCACAAAAAAATCAAATCAGTGAAAAAAAACATGTTTTTTAATTCCACACACGAACAGCATAAAAGAAACTTTCGGAAAAATAAAATAAAATCACTCTTAAGAAAATTTCTAAGTCCCAACCGCTTGTAAGGGGAGCGGACCTCTCCATCGGCCACGGCGGCTGTACTGAAGAGGGAAGCCTTCGGGATCTCGGTAGAGGGGAAGACGGCGCTCGTGCCTATTAGGCAGGGCAGCAGCATTGCGAGGGTAAAGGCTTCCGTGATGTTTTCTTTCTTCTAAAGTCCAAAGCGGGTGGCTTACTTTTTAATGGAATTTTTTTATTTTTCGAAAATACGTATTTTTACATATTGAGGATAATTATGGGCTGGTATAATATATTTAGGGTTGATTGTTAATTTTTTTTTAAACTTTATTTGAAAAGTACAGTGTGATTCGTAAAAACGCAAATAAATCGATTATGCTTCATCGTATTAAAAATCGGCGAAAGACGTGTTTCATAATTTTCGATTGTGAGTAAAAATATTTATTATAATAATTTCGGTAGGACGCATAGTTTACGAGATAACCGTGTTCGACCGGTCAAAAACGCCTCGCACAAAAAAATCAAATCAGTGAAAAAAAACATGTTTTTTAATTCCACACACGAACAGCATAAAAGAAACTTTCGGAAAAATAAAATAAAAATCACTCTTAAGAAAATTTCTAAGTCCCAACCGCTTGTAAGGGGAGCGGACCTCTCCATCGGCCACGGCGGCTGTACTGAAGAGGGGAAGCCTTCGGGGATCTCGGTAGAGGGGAAGACGGCGCTCGTGCCTATTAGGCAGGGCAGCAGCATTGCGAGGGTAAAGGCTTCCGTGATGTTTTCTTTCTTCTAAAGTCCAAAGCGGGTGGCTTACTTTTTAATGGAATTTTTTTATTTTTCGAAAATACGTATTTTTACATATTGAGGATAATTATGGGCTGGTATAATATATTTAGGGTTGATTGTTAATTTTTTTTTAACTTTATTTGAAAAGTACAGTGTGATTCGTAAAAACGCAAATAAATCGATTATGCTTCATCGTATTAAAAATCGGCGAAAGACGTGTTTCATAATTTTCGATTGTGAGTAAAAATATTTATTATAATAATTTCGGTAGGACGCATAGTTTACGAGATAACCGTGTTCGACCGGTCAAAAACGCCTCGCACAAAAAAATCAAATCAGTGAAAAAAAACATGTTTTTTAATTCCACACACGAACAGCATAAAAGAAACTTTCGGAAAAATAAAATAAAAATCACTCTTAAGAAAATTTCTAAGTCCCAACCGCTTGTAAGGGGAGCGGACCTCTCCATCGGCCACGGCGGCTGTACTGAAGAGGGGAAGCCTTCGGGGATCTCGGTAGAGGGGAAGACGGCGCTCGTGCCTATTAGGCAGGGCAGCAGCATTGCGAGGGTAAAGGCTTCCGTGATGTTTTCTTTCTTCTAAAGTCCAAAGCGGGTGGCTTACTTTTTAATGGAATTTTTTTATTTTTCGAAAATACGTATTTTTACATATTGAGGATAATTATGGGCTGGTATAATATATTTAGGGTTGATTGTTAATTTTTTTTTAAACTTTATTTGAAAAGTACAGTGTGATTCGTAAAAACGCAAATAAATCGATTATGCTTCATCGTATTAAAAATCGGCGAAAGACGTGTTTCATAATCGTATAAATGTCTATTATAATAATTTCGCTAGGACGCGTAGTTTACGAGATAATGTTAATAATCGTTATAATTCGGAAAGTCGTAAATAACACGTTTATGCTTCGTCGTATTAAAAAACGGCGAAAGACGTGTTTCGTAATTTTCTTTTGCGAGTAAAAATGTCTATTACGAAAATTTCGCTAGGACGCATAATTAAGGAGATAATGCTAATAATTGTGATTCATTGCGGTTAGTCCTTAGCATATATGGCTTATAAACATATAGATTTCCGTGGAAACAAAAGACAATTTTGAGATTATACTGTTAACATTTAATTCGACTTATAAGTGGAGAAAAAAGTGGCAGACATTTGGCTTTTACAGTTTTAACTGTCGAGCTTACAATCGTATAAATTTCCTTTGAAACAAAAGACATTGTTGAGGTTATATTGCAGAAAGGCCGTAAAAAAACAGAGTTTTTACTCAAACAAAAAAATGAAGTTATACAAGCAGAGGAGCATACTGATAAAAGTCAAAAGTCTGAAAAAAAAGTGGAGAAAGAAGTGTTATTATCATCAGACTTTTGAATTTTACAGTTTTAGGCCTTTGTCGTTTCATTCTTAGATGTCGGCTCTTCCTATCATTGCGAAGCAAAACAAAATACATTGTTGAGATTATACTGTTAGCAGTTTTAACTGCCTTTTTTTAACTGCATTGCTTTTTGATCCTTCGATATGGAAAAAGTGTTTTTAGCATTCAGACTTTTGGATTTTACAGTTTTAGGCCTTGGAAACAAAAGACATACAGCTTATAAACATGTAGATTTCCATGGAAACAAAAGACATTGTAGAGATTATACTGTTAACAGTTTTGAAACAAAATACATACAATAGCAACGCACTTTTAACTGTTGAGCTTATAATCGTATAAATTTCCTTGGAAACCATATACATTGTTAAGATTACACATTCGGTGCATGGCCGTTCTTAGTTTGTAGAGCTTATAATCGTATAAATTCCCTTTGAAACAAAAGACATTATATTGCAGAAAGGCCGTAAAAGAACACAGTTTTAACTAAAACATAACAAAAAAGTAGTTACACAATCTTCGGAGCGTACTGATAAAAGCCGACTTTTAGATTTTACAGTTTTAGGCCTAAGACATTGTCGTTTTAACTGTCGGGCTTATAATCGTATAAATTTCCTTGGAAACGTATAAATTTCCTTGGAAACAAAAGACATTGTTGAGATTATACTGTTAAAAGTTTTAATTGCCTTGGAAACAAAATACATGCAATAACAACATGAAAAGGCGCATTATTTTTAGAAAAATCGAAAAAAAAACCGTTTTAAACTGCCTGCTACATAAAAACTCCCCACGGACAAAAGGCATAACTTTTCCTTGCGAATAAAACCCTGCACAAAAACAACAAAAATATCCCATAGTTTACGAGAAACGGGGGTCGAACTCTCAAAAACGCCTCGGACGAAAAAATTCGTTTCGGTAAAAAAAACATCTATTTAAATTCCCCACACGAGCAGCATAAAAGAAACTTTCGGAAAAATAAAATAAAAACCACTCTTGAGAAAATTTCTAAGTCCCATCCGCTTGTCAGGGGAGCGGTCGTCTCCATCGACAGTTTTAACTGTCGAGCTTATAATGGTATAAATTTCCTTGGAAACAAAAGACATTATATTGCAGAAAGGCCGTAAAAGAACACAGTTTTAACTAAAACATAACAAAAAAGTAGTTACACAATCTTCGGAGCGTACTGATAAAAGCCGACTTTTAGATTTTACAGTTTTAGGCCTAAGACATTGTCGTTTTAACTGTCGGGCTTATAATCGTATAAATTTCCTTGGAAACGTATAAATTTCCTTGGAAACAAAAGACATTGTTGAGATTATACTGTTAAAAGTTTTAATTGCCTTGGAAACAAAATACATGCAATAACAACATGAAAAGGCGCATTATTTTTAGAAAAATCGAAAAAAAAACCGTTTTAACTGCCTGCTACATAAAAACTCCCCACGGACAAAAGGCATAACTTTTCCTTGCGAATAAAACCCTGCACAAAAACAACAAAAATATCCCATAGTTTACGAGAAAACGGGGGTCGAACTCTCAAAAACGCCTCGGACGAAAAAATTCATTTCGGTAAAAAAAACATCTTTTTAAATTCCCCACACGAGCAGCATAAAAGAAACTTTCGGAAAAATAAAATAAAAACCACTCTTGAGAAAATTTCTAAGTCCCGACCGCTTGTCAGGGGAGCGAGTTGTCCTGAACATCGGCGACGAAGGCCGTGCAGAGGACAGGAAGATTTCGGCGATCGCGGAAGGGGGAAGGAGAGGCTCGCTTTTTACGGGCAGGTCGGCCTCCTCGATGTTCGCGAGTCCCCCGCCGCTTGGAAGGGGAGCGAGTTGTCTCGTCCATCGGACGGTTCGGCTCTGCCGAAGAGGGGAAGCCTTCGGTGATCTCGGCAGAGGGGAAGGTGGGCTCTTTTGCATCGGGCAGAGCCCCGGCATCCAGAGGGCCAATGCTTCGGTGGAGTCGGAAGGCGAAAACCCTTGCATTAAATTGTTGCTCTTATTTTTGGAAAAAAACGTTCTCTTCCCATACGGAGGATTAATATAGGCCTGTAGCGTCCGTTTAGTGTGGATTTTAAATTTTTTACATTTTTCGTCTTAATATTACAGCGTGTTTCGCAAAATCGTAAATAGCTCGATTATGCTTCGTCGTATTAAAAAACGGCGAAAAACGTGTTTCGTAACTTTCGATTTCGAGTAAAAAAGCGTACGGTAAAAATTTCGATAAACGTCACGGTTTACGAGCTGGCCGGGCCCGACCGTCGAAAAACGCCTCGCACGAGAAAAGGGATATCGGCAAAAAAAACATGTCTTTCGATTCCCCATACGACCGGTATAAAATAAACTTTGGGAAATGAAAAAAAAAATTTGGTCAATTTTGAAAAAAACTCGGAGTCCCTTCCAGTAGACCCATTATTTATTGGTGTCGTTTTTTTCGCTTCGCGAAAAAAACGACACCAATAAATAATGGGTCTTACTGCTAGCTCGTAGGATCCGTTTTACGCGGTTTTCCATGTCTTATAATTATTCGTTTGAAAAATACAGCATAATTCGGGAAAGCGTAAATATCTCGGTTACGCTTCATGGCATTGAAAAACGGTTGATACCGTGTTTCGTAACTTTCGATTGCGAGTAAAAATGTCTATTATAATAATTTCGCTAGGACGCGTAGTTTACGAGATAATGTTAATAATCGTTATAATTCGGAAAGTCGTAAATAACTCGTTTATGCTTCGTCGTATTAAAAAACGGCGAAAGACGTGTTTCGTAATTTTCGATTGCGAGTAAAAATGTCTATTACGGAAATTTCGCTAGGACGCATAATTAAGGAGATAATGCTAATAATTGTGATTCATTGCGGTTAGTCCTTAGCATATATGGCTTATAAACATATAGATTTCCGTGGAAACAAAAGACAATTTTGAGATTATACTGTTAACATTTAATTCGACTTATAAGTGGAGAAAAAAGTGGCAGACATTTGGCTTTTACAGTTTTAACTGTCGAGCTTACAATCGTATAAATTTCCTTTGAAACAAAAGACATTGTTGAGGTTATATTGCAGAAAGGCCGTAAAAAAACAGAGTTTTTACTCAAACAAAAAAATGAAGTTATACAAGCAGAGGAGCATACTGATAAAAGTCAAAAGTCTGAAAAAAAGTGGAGAAAGAAGTGTTATTATCATCAGACTTTTGAATTTTACAGTTTTAGGCCTTTGTCGTTTCATTCTTAGATGTCGGCTCTTCCTATCATTGCGAAGCAAAACAAAATACATTGTTGAGATTATACTGTTAGCAGTTTTAACTGCCTTTTTTTTAACTGCATTGCTTTTTGATCCTTCGATATGGAAAAAGTGTTTTTAGCATTCAGACTTTTGGATTTTACAGTTTTAGGCCTTGGAAACAAAAGACATACAGCTTATAAACATGTAGATTTCCATGGAAACAAAAGACATTGTAGAGATTATACTGTTAACAGTTTTGAAACAAAATACATACAATAGCAACGCACTTTTAACTGTTGAGCTTATAATCGTATAAATTTCCTTGGAAACCATATACATTGTTAAGATTACACATTCGGTGCATGGCCGTTCTTAGTTTGTAGAGCTTATAATCGTATAAATTCCCTTTGAAACAAAAGACATTATATTGCAGAAAGGCCGTAAAAGAACACAGTTTTAACTAAAACATAACAAAAAAGTAGTTACACAATCTTCGGAGCGTACTGATAAAAGCCGACTTTTAGATTTTACAGTTTTAGGCCTAAGACATTGTCGTTTTAACTGTCGGGCTTATAATCGTATAAATTTCCTTGGAAACGTATAAATTTCCTTGGAAACAAAAGACATTGTTGAGATTATACTGTTAAAAGTTTTAATTGCCTTGGAAACAAAATACATGCAATAACAACATGAAAAGGCGCATTATTTTTAGAAAAATCGAAAAAAAAACCGTTTTAACTGCCTGCTACATAAAAACTCCCCACGGACAAAAGGCATAACTTTTCCTTGCGAATAAAACCCTGCACAAAAACAACAAAAATATCCCATAGTTTACGAGAAAACGGGGGTCGAACTCTCAAAAACGCCTCGGACGAAAAAATTCGTTTCGGTAAAAAAAACATCTATTTAAATTCCCCACACGAGCAGCATAAAAGAAACTTTCGGAAAAATAAAATAAAAACCACTCTTGAGAAAATTTCTAAGTCCCATCCGCTTGTCAGGGGAGCGGTCGTCTCCATCGACAGTTTTAACTGTCGAGCTTATAATGGTATAAATTTCCTTGGAAACAAAAGACATTATATTGCAGAAAGGCCGTAAAAGAACACAGTTTTAACTAAAACATAACAAAAAAGTAGTTACACAATCTTCGGAGCGTACTGATAAAAGCCGACTTTTAGATTTTACAGTTTTAGGCCTAAGACATTGTCGTTTTAACTGTCGGGCTTATAATCGTATAAATTTCCTTGGAAACGTATATATTTCCTTGGAAACAAAAGACATTGTTGAGATTATACTGTTAAAAGTTTTAATTGCCTTGGAAACAAAATACATGCAATAACAACATGAAAAGGCGCATTATTTTTAGAAAAATCGAAAAAAAAACCGTTTTAACTGCCTGCTACATAAAAACTCCCCACGGACAAAAGGCATAACTTTTCCTTGCGAATAAAACCCTGCACAAAAACAACAAAAATATCCCATAGTTTACGAGAAAACGGGGGTCGAACTCTCAAAAACGCCTCGGACGAAAAAATTCATTTCGGTAAAAAAAACATCTTTTTAAATTCCACATACGAACAGCATGAAATAAATTTTCGGAAAAATAAATAAAAATCACTCTTGAGAAAATTTCAAAGTCCCAACCGATTGTAATGGGCGTGATATGTCACCTCCCTGAGTGCTTGTGTTCTAAGGTAACGGTGGTGAAGTGGGTAGGATAATGGCAAACGAATCGGGGGGATTCGGGGGGTCAGGGTTCGATTCCCGGCGGGTGAATGTTTTTTTTTATATATATATAAATGTGTTTTAATATTAGTATGTAACCCTATAATTTTTTTGAACTCACACTTAGAATTCTGACGTATTTATAATCGCTTAAAATTGTTTTAAATAGCTGCGTTTAGAAAAGTGGTAAAAGTTCTTTTTTATTTTGAACTATTGGAAATTGCGTGAACCACTATATATAGATCTTTCTTTTTTAATTTTTAACAATAATATATATATATATATATATATATATATATGTATATATTTATATATATTCAAACTAACTTGTTGGAAGCTTACCATCTGTCAGTTTTCCAGAGTTAGTTCAGCTATACTCCCATAGATGGGAGTACTCTAGCTAGTTAGTTCACGAAGACTGTAACAGGTGGCTACAATCAGCGAGATGAATCGTCCCGCGAAATATGAAATTCGAAAAGAAACACATTCTTAATATGAATATGAATATGCTGTGATAATAGTATATAATATAATATAATATACATATAGGTTTTAGGCTATAAACCAAAGGAAAATTCCAAAAAGTAATTTCTTTTTAATTTTCAGCTCTTAAGAACTCAGAAAAAGGCCAATAATTCGGAAGGACAAAAATAACTATTTTATGCTTCTTCGTAGCGAAAAACCGTAAAAGACGTGTTTCGTAATTTTGGATTCTGAGTAAAAAAGTCTATTATAACAATTTCGCTAGGTCGCATAGTTTACGAGATATCGGGGGTCGATATGACGGTCGGAAAAACGAAATAACCAGATTATCCGGCCCCGGACGAAAAAAAGTCATACGTACAAAAAGAAAAGTTTTTTTATTCGCTAGGCGTCCTGCATAAAAGGAATGTTGAAATATAAGATTTCGCTCCGTCGGTCGCGTGCGACGGATCCGAGTTAAAAAAAAAAAAAAAAAAAAAAAAAAATGTTACGCATTTACTATACATGATATCCGCTGAGTAAATTCGTCCATTATAAATTTCTATTTTTCCTCAATAGCGAAAAAAAATAGTGAAAAATAATTCCTACGGAGATGTAGTTTATATAACATAGCACCTATATCAAATCCTTGCTTGGCAAACCGAAAGAGCGTTCGAAATAATTAAAAAATTAGACTTGAAAAACGCCGAGAAAGGCGAATTTTCTGTCTTTAAATACTCGAGTAATGGCTTGTTCCTCAACTTCCGATATTGTGGTCTGGCGGTTAGCACTTCGGCTAAGAGAACTTAAGATCCCCGGTTCGAAACCAGATAGGGTAGTCGAATTTTTTTTTCTAATATAAATGTGTAATAATATTAGTATGTAAGCCTTTAATACTTTGTGAACTCTTATATAGAATTCTAGGTAATATTTTTTATTGCTTAAAATGGTGGTTTTAAAAAGCGGCGTTTATCAAGGGGAGGGACGGCTTATAATCGTATAAATTTCCTTGCAAACAAAAGACATTGTTGAGATTATACTGTTAACATTTAATTCGACTTATAAGTGGAGAAAAAAGTGGCAGACATTTGGCTTTTACAGTTTTAACTGTCGAGCTTACAATCGTATAAATTTCCTTTGAAACAAAAGACATTGTTGAGGTTATATTGCAGAAAGGCCGTAAAAAAACAGAGTTTTTACTCAAACAAAAAAATGAAGTTATACAAGCAGAGGAGCATACTGATAAAAGTCAAAAGTCTGAAAAAAAGTGGAGAAAGAAGTGTTATTATCATCAGACTTTTGAATTTTACAGTTTTAGGCTTTGTCGTTTCATTCTTAGATGTCGGCTCTTCCTATCATTGCGAAGCAAAACAAAATACATTGTTGAGATTATACTGTTAGCAGTTTTAACTGCCTTTTTTTTAACTGCATTGCTTTTTGATCCTTCGATATGGAAAAAGTGTTTTTAGCATTCAGACTTTTGGATTTTACAGTTTTAGGCCTTGGAAACAAAAGACATACAGCTTATAAACATGTAGATTTCCATGGAAACAAAAGACATTGTAGAGATTATACTGTTAACAGTTTTGAAACAAAATACATACAATAGCAACGCACTTTTAACTGTTGAGCTTATAATCGTATAAATTTCCTTGGAAACCATATACATTGTTAAGATTACACATTCGGTGCATGGCCGTTCTTAGTTTGTAGAGCTTATAATCGTATAAATTCCCTTTGAAACAAAAGACATTATATTGCAGAAAGGCCGTAAAAGAACACAGTTTTAACTAAAACATAACAAAAAAGTAGTTACACAATCTTCGGAGCGTACTGATAAAAGCCGACTTTTAGATTTTACAGTTTTAGGCCTAAGACATTGTCGTTTTAACTGTCGGGCTTATAATCGTATAAATTTCCTTGGAAACGTATAATTTCCTTGGAAACAAAAGACATTGTTGAGATTATACTGTTAAAAGTTTTAATTGCCTTGGAAACAAAATACATGCAATAACAACATGAAAAGGCGCATTATTTTTAGAAAAATCGAAAAAAAACCGTTTTAACTGCCTGCTACATAAAAACTCCCCACGGACAAAAGGCATAACTTTTCCTTGCGAATAAAACCCTGCACAAAAACAACAAAAATATCCCATAGTTTACGAGAAACGGGGTCGAACTCTCAAAAACGCCTCGGACGAAAAAATTCGTTTCGGTAAAAAAAACATCTATTTAAATTCCCCACACGAGCAGCATAAAAGAAACTTTCGGAAAAATAAAATAAAAACCACTCTTGAGAAAATTTCTAAGTCCCATCCGCTTGTCAGGGGAGCGGTCGTCTCCATCGACAGTTTTAACTGTCGAGCTTATAATGGTATAAATTTCCTTGGAAACAAAAGACATTATATTGCAGAAAGGCCGTAAAAGAACACAGTTTTAACTAAAACATAACAAAAAAGTAGTTACACAATCTTCGGAGCGTACTGATAAAAGCCGACTTTTAGATTTTACAGTTTTAGGCCTAAGACATTGTCGTTTTAACTGTCGGGCTTATAATCGTATAAATTTCCTTGGAAACGTATAAATTTCCTTGGAAACAAAAGACATTGTTGAGATTATACTGTTAAAAGTTTAATTGCCTTGGAAACAAAATACATGCAATAACAACATGAAAAGGCGCATTATTTTTAGAAAAATCGAAAAAAAAACCGTTTTAACTGCCTGCTACATAAAACTCCCCACGGACAAAAGGCATAACTTTTCCTTGCGAATAAAACCCTGCACAAAAACAACAAAAATATCCCATAGTTTACGAGAAACGGGGGTCGAACTCTCAAAAACGCCTCGGACGAAAAAATTCGTTTCGGTAAAAAAAACATCTATTTAAATTCCCCACACGAGCAGCATAAAAGAAACTTTCGGAAAAATAAAATAAAAACCACTCTTGAGAAAATTTCTAAGTCCCATCCGCTTGTCAGGGGAGCGGTCGTCTCCATCGACAGTTTTAACTGTCGAGCTTATAATGGTATAAATTTCCTTGGAAACAAAAGACATTATATTGCAGAAAGGCCGTAAAAGAACACAGTTTTAACTAAAACATAACAAAAAAGTAGTTACACAATCTTCGGAGCGTACTGATAAAAGCCGACTTTTAGATTTTACAGTTTTAGGCCTAAGACATTGTCGTTTTAACTGTCGGGCTTATAATCGTATAAATTTCCTTGGAAACGTATAAATTTCCTTGGAAACAAAAGACATTGTTGAGATTATACTGTTAAAAGTTTTAATTGCCTTGGAAACAAAATACATGCAATAACAACATGAAAAGGCGCATTATTTTTAGAAAAATCGAAAAAAAAACCGTTTTAACTGCCTGCTACATAAAAACTCCCCACGGACAAAAGGCATAACTTTTCCTTGCGAATAAAACCCTGCACAAAAACAACAAAAATATCCCATAGTTTACGAGAAAACGGGGGTCGAACTCTCAAAAACGCCTCGGACGAAAAAATTCATTTCGGTAAAAAAACATCTTTTTAAATTCCCCACACGAGCAGCATAAAAGAAACTTTCGGAAAAAATAAAATAAAAACCACTCTTGAGAAAATTTCTAAGTCCCGACCGCTTGTCAGGGGAGCGAGTTGTCCTGAACATCGGCGACGAAGGCCGTGCAGAGGACAGGAAGATTTCGGCGATCGCGGAAGGGGGAAGGAGAGGCTCGCTTTTTACGGGCAGGTCGGCCTCCTCGATGTTCGCGAGTCCCCCGCCGCTTGGAAGGGGAGCGAGTTTGTCTCGTCCATCGGACGGTTCGGCTCTGCCGAAGAGGGGAAGCCTTCGGTGATCTCGGCAGAGGGGAAGGTGGGCTCTTTTGCATCGGGCAGAGCCCCGGCATCCAGAGGGCCAATGCTTCGGTGGAGTCGGAAGGCGAAAACCCTTGCATTAAATTGTTGCTCTTATTTTTGGAAAAAAACGTTCTCTTCCCATACGGAGGATTAATATAGGCCTGTAGCGTCCGTTTAGTGTGGATTTTAAATTTTTTACATTTTTCGTCTTAATATTACAGCGTGTTTCGCAAAATCGTAAATAGCTCGATTATGCTTCGTCGTATTAAAAAACGGCGAAAAACGTGTTTCGTAACTTTCGATTTCGAGTAAAAAAGCGTACGGTAAAAATTTCGATAACGTCACGGTTTACGAGCTGGCCGGGCCCGACCGTCGAAAAACGCCTCGCACGAGAAAAGGGATATCGGCAAAAAAAACATGTCTTTCGATTCCCCATACGACCGGTATAAAATAAACTTTGGGAAATGAAAAAAAAATTTGGTCAATTTTGAAAAAAACTCGGAGTCCTTCCAGTAGACCCATTATTTATTGGTGTCGTTTTTTTCGCTTCGCGAAAAAACGACACCAATAAATAATGGGTCTTACTGCTAGCTCGTAGGATCCGTTTTACGCGGTTTTCCATGTCTTATAATTATTCGTTTGAAAAATACAGCATAATTCGGGAAAGCGTAAATATCTCGGTTACGCTTCATGGCATT
>CAXKWD010000334.1:0-24438 GCA_964059195.1 Ectobius pallidus
TGAGTACTCTACAAATCAATAAATAGTTTCTTGATAGCTCTCATATGACGCGAGATTTTAATGTTTGAAAATAATAACACTTAAAAGAATTATTATAATATCATAATTTTGTCTTGTTTAGCGGCTTTACTAATTTTATTCATTGCTGATCTTGCGCACGGCCTCCCAGAATATTATGTCCTATTCTTGTTGTCAAAACAAATGATTGTAGGCTCTTCCTCTTTACCGAATTCAGTTCTTATTACTGCAGGTTTACCATGCCAAGGCTAAAGAAGAAGAGTGCTATGCAGCGACAATAAATTAAACCAAAAGCACTTCGAAATCTACCTCCGCCTGTAGGCCTGCCTAAAGGGATTTTTCTACCAAGAAGGCCGCAATAGTAATATTTCCCACAATCGTCAGATAGATGTATCGATCTTGTTCAAGACGGGACGCACGAGGGTTGTTTACGTCAAATTTCACCGGACGCACGAGGGTTGTTTTGATTAAGCGACCGCTCGCTTTGGGACGCAAAAGGGTACGACCCACGTTATCATAACGCTAGTGCTGCCAACTGAATTCCGTTTCTTAGCGGATTCTCGCCTGCATCATTGCTGCGGAGCTTTTTTTTTTTTTATGCCACTGTATAATCTTCGTGGAATTGCTACTCTTTTATTTCCCTGTATCTCTGCAAACGATTACATGTTTAAAGGTGTATAAAAGTAGGACATGTTTAATCAGCTCAAGATATTTTGTCTAAATGTAAATTTGCAGAGTGTTTTAAACTCGTGAACACGCCACTTTTCAGCGAGATTTCACTTGCGTGGCATTCTACGTGTTTGTATTGTATAGCTGATGGTGCACAGATAAGGCAAAGCGAGTTTTGCTTTTATATTCTGAAGATAACACAGTACAGTTATAATCGCAATGTACGGAAATACAGTACTATCTGTCTGGACAAGTGCTCTATACACAAATCTCATTGCATGTAATATTTCCAGTGTGACATATCTCCTTTATATTTGCTATAGGGCAGTGGTTTCCAACCTGTTGTCCGCGAACCTCTGGGGGTAGTTGGAAAAGGTGAAAAGTACGTGAAGAACAATGCTGATTTAAAGGCACACTATTGAATGCAGTCCCGGAGTGAACACTCTTGAGTGTTTAGGAGTGTACATGCCACGTATTCCCAATTTCTGATAATATTATAGGAAAAAATTCCTCTAACACTGGGATTTGAACCCAGGACCTCGGCTATCCGTGCCAATGCCAACTGAGCTAAGCCAGAGTTCACTTCACAGCGCCAATAACAGTGGATGCCCGGTCATAAAAATTACTAATTAATGTGCCTCAATACAGCATGTGACATAACTTCGTCTGTCAGTGAGGTAGGCTATTAAGGGCAATCAGTCATAGGAGAGAGGTTCCATCTGGCGCTGTGAAGTGAACTCTGGCTTAGCTCAGTTGGTAGAGCATTGGCACGGATAGCCAAAGGTCCTGGGTTTAAATCCCAACGTCAGAGAAATTGTTCTCCTATAATATTGTAATATTAACTATCTACAGGATGAAGAAAAAGGAGATACATTACTGGACGAAAAACTGCCAATTTTTTATGAAATGTCCGAAAACAACGAAGATTATTTCAAAAACTGTATGGGTATGGCTGACAATGGTTGAGGCGCTGCTTTACAAACCGGAAGGTCGTGGATTCGATCTCCGATTAGGTCGTTGAGATTTTTCAATTGGCCTAATCCTTCTGGTGGCACTGTGGCCCTGGGGTCGACCCAGCATCCAATACAAGTGAATACCAGGAGCAATTCAGGGAGTAAAGGTGCGTAATGCTGACAGCCTTACCACCTTCACGCCGAGTGTCCAAAATGTTGGGAGTATGAACTTTCCAGAACCCTCAGGTCCTTCACGGACTGTATAGGGAACATTTTACTTTCTATATGTTGAACCATACAGGCCTAACGTGTTTGCTTGTTTTGAGATACGTACAATACTTCAGTTTTACATAATAGTAATAATAATAATAATAATAATATAAGGATAAAGGAGATAAATATGTGAATGCAAATTATAGTGTTAAATTTTGTTTAGTTGGAATGTGCAGTCCTGCATAGGCCTATGCAAGAATATGCGCTCTTACCAGATAATTGCCAGTAGGCCTATTACCAGAACATGTAATAGAGTTTTCGTTTATAAATCGAGCATATACATTTCACGTTGAAAGCTACATAAGCAGATTGTTTTGACTGTGCGGTAACTTTCTTTAGAAATGGTACCAGGTGCTTCTTTTTTCCAAAGAGGGCAATACTACGAAAATGGAACTTCACTTACGTGTTATGTTGTGCATCTTTACGACTTCGTGTTTATTTGTATTGAAATTTATTCCAAACTCATCCTGAAAACAATGATATCGAGAGCTCTCTTAAACGTACTCCTAGTAAATCTCCAGAATGTCGTCCGGAGGACGTATAAACCACCATTTCATCCATAACTGATGGAGCCTAAACCATTTCCTCCTTTAGAGGTTGCTATTTTCAGCACATGAACACATTAAATAATGGAGTACACCATTATGTGCACCTTTAAGTCTCGACGGCTGTAAACTGCAAATTCCCTGCAGAATATTATACAATCCTTGTGGTGTGTAAAATAGACACTGAAACGTAATTTTGGAAGGCCATAAACCTCTCTCAGTGAATTCTAATGGACATTTTAAGTGTTCATAAGTTAGTTTGAAAAGAGTAATATCCCTCATGTGAGCTATTAGCTTCGAAAATGTTTATTACTTCATTAATTTATTTAATATAAATAAAAGCTTAAGGGTCTATGAGCGATTTTCGTGGACCCTTTTTGGAAAATTATTGTATAGACGATTTATCGTAGAAATGAATCACTTCTTCTGCTAGTGCCTATCCGTTCCGGATCTTGGTGACCATCAGCTATATCAATTTTGCTTGTTCGAAAAAATCCCTCGCTCGTGTGTGAAGTCCATGTCCTTAAGTTTCCAAGCCAAGATGTTCTTCTTCCTCGTCCTCTTTTACCAGGGATCTTTCCTTGAAGAATGCTGTGCAGCAGTTCATACCTGTTTCCATTGCTCATTATGTGGCCGAGATATTGTAGTTTTCTGCATTTTACTGTATTTAGGACTTCTTTTTCTTTCTTCATTTTCCGGTCTAATTGTATCTGTCCATGGCACTCTTAGCATTCTTAAGTGTAGCCTCCGAATTTGGAATACAGAGCTTAGTTAATTCAGATGTAGGCATTTCGGCGTGAGACGTTAAAAGACGGGGGGGGGGGGGGAGACACACGGAAAGTGAAATTCCTACAAATAGTGATTCATCAATAAAATTAAATTTCATCAATAAAATTAAAATCCGTATTGAGAAGCTAGAACCGCGTTTTGTAAAATGGCTAATATGTTCAAGGCAACAGGACTTCTAAATCATATAGGAAATTCGTAATTTTAATGCACGCAGTGGTTCGGCCCATATGCCTTCTAAATTCGTGCGGACTATAGTTAGTAAATAATTTAACCAGACTAAGATGGGCACGTCGTATAGCTCGAATGGAAATTAAGATTTTAAAGGGGAAAGTGGAGGTGAAGACATTGTAAGAAGACCTTAACTTAGATGGGAGAAAATATTAAGACCGATCTTATGGAGGTAGGGGCTTGAACTGGCAAAAATGGAAATCAAGTGAAAACTCCTTATTGCCGCGGTTTGGGAGTATTGTCAGTAAGTTAGCGCATTGTTTGTTTATATTAGGAGAGAACAGACTGCAGTATAACCAGCTTAACAAATCCAACTCTGCTCGAGAAAGGTTGTTTCACGTAGCTACGGCAGTTTGAATAGCTAATCGCTTTTGCCTCCAATGTATTGCGTGCGCGTGTGAAAATGTCATTTCTAATAAATGCGCTTCGTTCCGTGTCATTATATCATCACGATTGTCTCGCTTTATACGTAACTGCTTTTCGTCCTTAAAAGAAATGTTTTATAACATACAGTAGCCTAAAACCGAATGCGACTCTGTATTTCACTGATATGACGCATTTGGTGAACATTACAATCAAGCCCGACTTCGAAAGGGCTTTCAATTCATGTGAACGACCGAAGTGGACAGGTTTCTGTTAGTATCACACTTACCATCATCTTCAGGGATTAGGCTAAGCCTCGTAAAGGCTTGTTCCGGTTACACATTTGTTGTATCCATCTCTTCTTCGGTCTGCCAATGTTTCTCTTGCCTATTTTGAGAAAATCGCGAAAAACTAAAATTTCCTTCATGTAAAGTCCCCTTAAAAATAAGAGAAACTTGTCGCCAATCTTCGGTTCACATCTTAAAAAGGTACCTGACCCAAATACGAAATTTTGTTTTCTTACGATTTTCTGTTTTGGAGCTAGGCTCTTCACAGACATCCACACAGACACATATACATGTTTCCAAAATACTATTTTTGGTTTCAGGGGGCTCAAAACGTGTACTTATGTTAAAAACTAAACCTTGAATTTGGGGGTCGAAAACAGTAGCCTACTTCCTCTACCTATAGTACCTATAGCACGGGCAGAGGAAGTAAAAATTAAATAGTTAGCAACAAGCAGTTACATACAAACTTTAAACAAAAAACGTTAGAGCAATTTTAGGAAAAAAAAAATAAAACTGTTTTCATGTAAAATGCAGTATATAAGTTAACTATCAACATGCTTTATAACTAGGGCCCGGAAATTTATGATAATATTTTTAATAACGTACTCCATTTCACGCTAGTGGTTAAAATGTGTACAAGACTTAAAAAATCGTAAAATTGATGTTTTCATCTTGCATGTTGTTGCATATTTTGTTCGTTTGCGATAATGCATCATATTTGTTTGATAATAAAATATTTGTGCATATTTTACACAGATTTTAAACATTGTTCATATCCTTGTTAATTCATACATTTATAGCATATTTAGCTAAGTTATTTTGTTTAGAACCGACTGTACAATGATTTAGAGTACATAGCCTCTTGTTTTTCGGAACTGGTTGTTTTATTAAACGACGTTTCACTTCACTAGTTTTCATTTCGGCTAACAAAAGTATGTGAAGTGTTAAAATTACTGAAAAGATAGAGCATACTTAATTTAATACAACATATTATGGACATTTTTGAGCATATTTCGTCTTCTGATAGAGCATAGACCGCCTGCGTGGTCTTGTGGTTAGCGTCACTGACTACAGCTCCGTAGGCCCGGGTTCGATCCCTGGTATCTTCTCGGATTTTCTTAGGTAGGGCGGTTTGGAACGGGGTGCACTTAGCCTCATGATTCAAAGTGAGGAGCAACTTGATAGAGAAGTAGCGGCTCCGGGAGGGAATTTAACCTGGGGGACCCGTGTCATGGATTTACGGCATAAAAGAACTCCAAGCCTAAAATAGAGCCTCTGGGCAAAATTCCTCGGCCCTTTCAAAATTCCTCGGCCTAATACCTTAGTTTCCAGAGGGGAGTTGGTGAGGCAATGGACTTACCAACTGTTTCTCTGTCCTCTCGGAAAGTAAGCATAACAAAATTATTGTGAACGCCACTTCTTAAAAACTTTGTTTGCCAAGAAATGCTGCCACTCTAATCCTTTTCGATCTGTCAGTCACTGAATAGGTAGGTAATTAGGCGTATTCGCATGTGTCTGCAGTCCAGCATAATGTTGCTAAATACGTACCACAACAATACTTCACTTGAAAATTGGTGAATGACAGCGGCAACACTGGGGAAATCCACGAGACTACAAGAGCACTTGTTCTTTGTCGGTGTAGGTGTGGGTGCAGATTTTGGGACTAGGGAACAATGCTATTATATTCTTTTGTAAATAGACGATGATTTGGAACGAGGTCTTCTTAAAATTGCACGAACAGTAGTGTAGGTACTGAAACCTCCACCTGAAGGCCCTATGCCCCACCATAGGGGTTACAGGAAAAAGCCATTCGGTCAATATCTGAGAGTGGTTAATAAGTAATCATGTTTGTAGATTACTTACATACCATAATCGCATGTTGAACCAAACAAGGGGTACCGGTAACTCATTAGTCTGTAATAATCCTCTTCGTATTAATTGTTTAACGTCAATGTGTTGGCCTTGCTTCCACACTTTGTTTGCTTTCTCACAGTTATTATTCCGCATGACACCTGTTTTTGAAAACATCCTTTAATAATGCACGACCCTTAATGGTGCGGTGAAGTCTCAATTTTATGTTTTTCCATTCTCCAAAACGAACGTCGCTCATTAAGCTGTGAAGTTGAATGTAATAACGACCCTCCGATACCCAACTGTTACCTATTTAATTACACCAGTCTGTATCTTTATATATCCTGAATGAATACATTTTTCCTACCAAAAAATATAAAACAGAGAGAAAAAAGCCAGGTTCTCTTATTACTACACCGCTAATATTATTACAAAAAAAGGATTATAAAAATATGTCTTAAAAAGGCTATGATTAATCTTCAGATCTCGTCTATTCTGAATTAAATGTAATCAAAATCCACGAACTTTACTACTGTATAATATTTTATTAAATTACATTCACCAGAAGCGTAATGAATTTCCTCTTTTCTCCCATAATATTAAAGTAAAAGCTCTGAATTAATAACTTAAATGAACCTAGAAGTTTAACGACTGCTGCCTCCAGTCATAGTAGCTTTTTTGGTCTTCAGCTATACAATAGGATTTCTAAGAAATTCCCATATTTTCAGCTGTTCAATATTTATAAATAATAATACTCCTGTTGGTCCCGGTTTTTTGTGTAAAATTTTCATTGTGAAATTTGAACCAAACCGGGCTGTTTTATTCACCAGAATGTTATGTTTTCAATATTATTTCCATAAATGTAATATTCAGATGAACAGTCAAAAGCACAATTGTTAAAAGAACTGCATCTGCGCTGCAAGAAGAAGAAATACACTTTGCGTCTTTTTTAAATAATTTTTTCTTATATTAATTTAATTTTTTAAGGAGTAGGATTAAAATGGAAATAGTGTGTGTTATCCAGCTAATAAAGAAGAACCATGTAACATTTCATGTAGGCTAATTATATTTAAAATTGTGGAAGTTATAATTTAAAGTGTTTGAGAAAACAGAGATAAACTTACAGGTTTTTGAAATTGTGATTTGTACACTAAAATACATTTAATTGCTTATATATTAAAAGTTCTTTCACATACTCAAATTCATATAAAACTAGCATAACGAAAAGTAGTGTAAATATACGACATAAGTCAAATTGTTCACTCGTAAAAGTGAAGATTTGACAAGTTTAAAACATTCCAATAATACATTTTAAGATAAAGTTTTGTATTAATATAATATTATTATTGTAATAACATTATTATTTTCCATAACTTCGTTGGTTCTTCTTTTTTGCTTAAATTTGAGAACTATCCCTGTTTCTCAGTAATAAAATCTGCAACACTATGTCAGATTTTTTCTCAACTACAGATGTAGCCTATATCACAACTAATTACTAAATGAACGAATTACTCCCCCGCCGAAAAGAAGGCAATATTATTACAGGCTGCTTTAGGGTCTAAAGTGATAGAAATACATTCGTGATGTTCCGTCTACGAGTAGACCCCATTAACGATTTCCAAACTCATTTTTAAGTAATGATTAACGGACACTTCTAAATAGCGGACATTTATATGTTTTCCATCAGTGTCCGCTATTAAGAAGCTTCCTCGTACATGATGCTTGCCCAAATGAAAGTAAGATGGAAAATCTGTGACGTATTTCGGATGTAGTGGGGCGGGGAACACGGTCCACATGGCTCTGAAAGCGTCGGCGCCATTGACCCGCTCTCATGACCCCGCTGCCACAGCGGAATACAATTCGAATCCTGTATTTGCACTTCAGGTATTCACAAACAATGTTCAAAGTAGAGCCACGAAATTGATAATTCCTTGAACTGTTGGCATGTGAAATTTGTGTGGACAGCTGGGACAAGGATGAGAGAAACAATTCACTCTTCCGTAGAAATGACATAACAGGGCCGTCCATGGGTGGGGCAAATGGAAAGGTCGCCCCATTCCCAGGGCCGGCTCTAGGTATTTTGGCGCCCTAGGCGAGAAATAATTTCGGCACCCCTCAAATTGCCACCTCAATCATTTCTGTTTTTTACCATTTGATTAAACATTGAATTTCACACTCTCTAGCCTGGTATGGATAAGTGATTAAATAAAATTGATTTGAATTGGCCTAATTTGAGAAAGACGTTTATTTATGAAGACGTTATACCATATCTAGATAGTATAAGAGTCGGGCCAGAATGACTTAGACCTCTTTCATGATTGCATTTATGTAGCAAAACCATGGTCATTAGTTTCGTAGTTTTTAGAATTTTTGTGATAAAATTTCAATAGGGGTATTCATAAATTTGTTTTCTTTTCAATACTTTGAATTCCTTGTACATATAATACTAGCTTAAAAGACCCGGCGTCGCCCGGGTTTTGTATTTTGTAATTGGAAATTAACTTATGAAGGATTTTCAATTTTAAATTCTAGGTCCTTATATAGGCATTTATAATTTGAAATAGGAAGAACGACTTATTACACTCAAACTATTCCCTCATAAAACGCTTGATATAGTTTTTTTATGGCTCATAGAGGATCTAGAATTTTGCATCCCATCGCTTGTACAGTGCACAGCAAGCCTGGTAGAGGTTTAAATAAGAAGAAACAGAAATTCCTGTAACATAAAATTGTAATATCGAGGCGGGAAATTTCCCACTCTTATGTTACCATAAAGTCGTTTTGGGGATGAAATTAAACAGAAAGCATTATCACTTTCATACTTTTCTCTCCAAAAACCTGCGATATAATATAATAATATACACATTACCATACCTCGTTTTGTTTTCTCTATGTCCAGGGTAGAGAAAGTTATGTGATTCCATTATTTTAGTGGATTTCATTCTGTAATATTTATTTATAACATGAATTATTTTGATAACTTCTCTTATTTGTCAAAAGTGCATTTCAATTGTTTTTTCCAAGCCCATCATATAAAATTTGGCAACAATATATTCTGTGATTTGGAATTGATAATTCTATGTAAAAAGGGATTAAGTATTTTCAAAAACATTTAATTTTTGGCATTTAGAATCAGAATTTTTCAAAATCCTTTCTTAGTGAGCACCTACATTATGAAACGAAGGTACTGTCAAAATTCCAAGTCTCTACCTGTTATAGTTTAGGCTGTACGTTGATTCCTGTCATTCAGTCAGTCATTCATTCAGTCAGTCAGGACAAAGCCTTTTATATATATAGAGATGAGCTGAATGATAAATTTTTTACTTCCTCTGCCCCTACCATAGGTACTATAGGTATATGTTCGACCGCTAAATTTAAAGTCAAGTTTTTAATGTAAATACACGTTTTGAGGCTCCCTGAAATAAAAAATACTATTTTCATAAATGTGTTTGTATGTGCGTGTGAACGGGAACGAAAAATCATATGAAAAAAAATCGTATTTGGGTTAGGTACCTTCTGGGGATGTGATACGAATATTAGTGATGACTTTCTTTTACTTTTATTGTCACCTTACATTAAGAAAATTTAGTTTTTCGCAATTTTCTCAAACACGACTCTAACGATTTGTTTAATTTTTGTACATGAGGTGCTTATATTAAGAGCTAAAACTTTTATTTAAAACTGTTTTCGTACAAAATTCTTTGGAGCCACCCATTGTGTGTAGAAACTGTGGTGAACAATAATGCCTTGCATCAGGTTGAAACAACCGATGAACTGAATACATGCTCTTTGCAATAAGGCCTCTTATTCTATATCAGAATGTGAAGTTAGAAAGGTTAATTGCCCATGCTTATTGCAAAGACAGTTACATTACCACATTGATCAGCTTTTGTTTGATGTGTGTATCCTTTGGGGATACAATGTGTTGTGGTAACGACATTCTCTTCATTTTTACAATCAATTTACATGAAGAGAATACCATACATTATAATTCTATTATTTTAAAAGGGAAAACTTTTATTTGGGCAGAGAAAGTTGTGTGTATCACATAAGATTTTTTCTTTAAACATATCTTTATTATTCTTTTTTCAAAAAATATCAATGGCAGGAGTGAAGTTTGTGTTATTTCTCCCAATCCTATAACTCTGAATTGCAAAATGGACTGAACTACACCTAATTATATAAAGTGCACTCATAACATCAACAAGTCTACTTAACAAAAACTCTAAATAGATAACCAACAGCAGAACTTGGTTGTAAATTAATGTAGAGCATATATGACTTTCTAAAATAAAATGCTGGGATCAAAGGGCTTGTTTGTCATAGCTAATTAAGGACTGCGGTGTACTGCTACGTAGGCTTTAACCATCACCATATCCCAGAATTTCGTCCCATAGGAGTTCTTTTATGTGCCTGTAAATGTACAGACATTTGTGTATTTACACACACATAAAAGCCATCAACCTGGGCCAGAATCAAACTAACGGGCTTGAAACAGAAAGCCTGTTTAACTGATGTTCCTCTCAGGGCGGCATTTCCTGGATATGAATGAATTTATTTAATGTACAGACAATTATGTATTTATGTATGTTAAAGTCATCATACTGAGCTGAAATCAAACTAACGAGACTTGTAAATTAAAGCCTACATAATCAATGTTTCCCTCTTTATTACATTGTTAGTGCAAATGAAAATTTGTTTCTAGGCAATAAGTATTAAATTATAATAATTTCTTTATTGCAACCAAATGGTCATATTATGATTACTAGAGCAACAATGGAATGATATGGCAGGGGAAACAGGAGCACCCCAAAAAATCCTTTTCCCCATTTTGTCCACCACAGATTCCACATGGATCCACTGAGATTTCATTCCAGGTACCAGCGGTGGAAGGCGAGTGGTCTAACCATTCAGCCATGGGGTAGCCAAATATTAAATTTTATTATACAATACAACTCTGAGAATAAGATCTGATGTTACATTAAAGAATTAAACAAAAGAAACCTGATAAAAACTACAAATTTGTGAGTGGTTATACAAAATGTTATTAAAGCTCTTTCTTCTGAAATTTACTGATGTGTATTAATCTGTTTGGTTTCTAGGATAACTCCACACTTAAAAATTACAAGGGCAGTTCATCACAACACAGCACATTATAACACTTGACAACATCAACTACAGGATATGCACATCAGAAAGTTCACAGCTATAATAAACAACACATCACAACACAGAATTTGCACAACACTTGACAACGCCAAGATTAATGTATATCGGAAATTCACAAATATTATAATACTCAACAAAAACTACAACATTTCAACAAGAGATCCTTCTGTTACCATAAAAGCATAATTTACATTCAATCTAGTTTTAGCAGTTTGGTTGGGGTGTACTAGCTTCTATGAGTGAAGTTTACATTTTTATTTTTAATTTACAGAATTTATTTATTTATAGACATAGAATTAATTTACTTACAGAATTCACAGAATTAATTTGTTTATAGGTACCGGTACAGAAACAGGAACATACAATTTAAAATCATATTACTTCCTAGAAAATAGAACTTTTTACATAATATGTCGATTATAATAATAATAATTATGAACCTGAAAGATCAATTGCAAGTGTTCAGGGAGATCAGTTCTGAAATTAGTTTTTAATAGTATGAAAGAGAACACTCAGTACATATACACACGCAACACCCATTCACACAACACACATTCACAATATCAGTAATTAGTAATTATAGATACAGAACTCTAATTATCCGAACTCCAATTGTCAATTATCCAAATTGCTTTGAGTGTTTTCTCAGCAGCGAGCATTGGGAAACCCTCTTTCCAGGCCGATTATTTGCAAAAAATAGTGAAAATTTTAGACAAGATCGACAGCAAAACAACTGACTCTAACCAATATGTTCAAGATGTGACACCTTATGTATGGGTAAGTACAATGCTGTACAAGTCAGTTCCCCCCCCCCCCCAGAAATTACATTTTCATGATTTATTTAACTATCCAGATCGGATCAGGTCCCAATTAATTTGGATAATTGGAGTTCTACTGCAGTGCCTTATTTTTGTCTGGTATGAACCTTATGGACCTTCCAGTCATAATTTCAAATTGGTTTCTGGATATTTTTAGTATCGTATTAACTAAAATTGATTTTTGAAAAGTAGGATTTTGTGATTTATATATATATATATATATAAAAGGGCACAATCATTATATTTGCAACAACAAAACTGCATTGAAAGTAAGGTATTGTTACAATGTGTGTGGAAAAGAATTTCTGCATTCATTTCAGCACACTTCCTAATAAATGTACCTGCAGTAAAGTAAAAATTTATGTAATTAACACTTTTTAATGATTATAAAGTAGTATTGGTTCTTAATGTTAATATTAATGTAACATGATGAATCTATAGTAGACCTATCTATGCTACAGGTAGAGAAAGTAAAAATTCATCATTTTCCTTTTTATATCAATTAAAAATTGATTCAATTGATGTATCTATCATCTGTTATTATCATCTTATATTATTATTATTATTATTATTATTATTATTAATGTTTGTACGGGTATTATTATTATTAGTATTATTATTATTATTATTATTATTATTATTATTATTATTATTATCAGTATTATTATTACCAATATTATTATTTAAGATAGGTACAATAACCGATCAATTAAGGTTTAAGTTAAATTAATTTTTTTGTTAAGATTTGTGTCCACCGCTGCGTTGCAGGGAGGCATTTGCTCTCCTCAAGTAGCGGGCCCGGGTTTGAATCCTGGTCAGGACAAATTGCTTAGAGTTTATGAGACCAATGTCAGGTAACTTTAAGCCGTTGTGGTCTTTGGATATCATTGGCTGTCATTATCGTCTTCATCCCATCCTCGCCTTGATCAGAGTGAATGTGTTTGAGAATGTGTTCATGTTTGTCTCGGAGGTGAACCCGGCGTAGAGCTGACTCCCCACCCGGGGAGACCCTCCATGCCCTTGTCTGGTCAAAAAAGTATGTACGTGTGATCAATAGAAATCCCTCTCCCGACAGGTTGCGGCCTTGTCTATCAGTCGAGTAATTCCTAAAAGGGAGAGGTAAAACTACGAATAAGAATGAAAGAAAATCAAGATTTGTACTTTTTTTTCAAAGACTGCAGTTATTATGCAAGATTGATATTTTTTATGGTTGAATGCCAGGTGTGGATAACTTGTTTGCCGTATTGCAACAGATGTGTACCATGAATCTAAATTTTGTTGAGGCTGCAGCTGTTGTTTGTCCGAAGAAAGCCTGGTAGTAAATGATGGAATTCCAATACTTAATATAGGCCTATGTAGCACAGAAATTTGCGCTTACTTCTTTGGTTTGTGATTAACACAGAATTTCATTGATTGCATTAAAAATATTGCCCCGTCCACATGAATAGTACAATTGATTTATTTTAATAACCTCTAAGCCCACAAAATCAAAACAAAGTATTTCATGATTCTTTTTCTTTGTTTGTTCTGGATCTGTATGGTCACCTGGATTGCCAGGCAGATGACTTGAATAAAGTATTTCTCTCACTATTAAAAGCATTATGCAAAACCAGTTCTTAATAATTTTATAATGACAATGGAACCTGTTCTTTAGTCTGAGGCTAAAAAGGCAAACAATATTTATTTATTTATTCTCCCAATTACAGGAATAAATTCTAATAAATAAATAATAAAATATATTTAAATTCAATAGTATTTTAGATTGCCATGTACTATTAAAAAGCATTCATCATGCACAAACAAATAAGATGATTAATAATTATTAAAAAGCTAAAAATCTGGCTTATAATATGTCACTATGAATAATGTCAAGATATGTGTAATAATTATTTTATGTTCTACATTGCAGGTCTTGCCCGGCCTTTATGTTGGAAATTACCGGGATTCAAAGGATGCTTCACAATTGGATCGCTTTGAAATTACGCACATTGTAGCAATCCATGACGCTGCAAGGAAATTGCATTCAGTAAGTTATTACTTTTCTCATGTGATCTGCAAAAGATTCTGCAACTTTCATAAATTTGCGTTTTCTTCTGTCATTACAATGTGTACTTGCTGAAACCTTTCTCTCCATTATACAACAGTCAATTTTAAATAATCTAATTATAATACAATATCCTTAACCATCCCTATAATTGGTAATATATATTTTAATAGCCTATATTTTTGTATGATGATATGAAGTATTTTCCTTCCATTCATTAAACCTTTGCAGTGGGACAGGAATATAACATGAATAATTTTTAGATAATAATAAAGCTCTGAAAAACATCTACCATATAATATTAATTTAAAAGGTGATGTGCATAATGAAATAGGATACAAAAACCATTTAATCTATAATATTCTATATAACTTAACTCTTCATAACTATATCTAGAACTGGTGTTTTAGTCCTGCTATTTCATCCAAACCTAAATGCATAGCTTCTTCTCCGTGGGAATGAATGATTGCTACATCATTCAGTCCTTCATTCGCTGTTGACCCATTGTGTACCTAGTGTAGGATTTAAGTCTACTGAGAGAGGAGAATGATCACTCAGCAGTAGATGTAGATGCTAGTATTTTAAGAACTAGTCTATTGAACTTAACTAGTGCGTCACAATGAAAAACTTTTTCCCAAAGTATGTGTATACATAGGTAAATACTTTCGGGGGTGCCGAGTACCTCCAATCATTAATTCAGGGGTGCTGAAAATGTAGAGCACCCCCGGCCTACAGTACCCTATATATATTTTTTTTTCCACTGTTAGGGAAGGGGCATGTTTGCATGTTATGACCAAATTTCTAAAATCCAGAATTTCTCTAACCTTTTTCAAAATTCCACAAACATGTATTTTACTAAGACGAATGGAGATCATCCAAGTGTCTGGGCATTAGATACTACTACTACTACTGTATTTTACTAATAGGTACAGCATGTCTCTTTTTTTCCAACTTTAACCACTGAAAGATAAAATAATGTTCTGTTTTGAACAATTTCATATATCAAATGAGCTAAAAATATGAAGAAACAAAACACTGATATGAGTTAGCATGTACTGCAGAAAAATGAAGGCTCTACAAGAAGATAAAACAAGAAAATTGGAAAATTAGCTCTACAGCTTCATGCCTTTACAGAAAACTGTGAGAAGAAAATGGAAGAAGGCAATAAATCTGAGAAGTTAATTTTGGGTTATTACGGATTGGCTTGAGGAGCATGGGCTGCATGAGATAGCTGATAGATAGTACGTTTCCATTGGATGGACTAAGTCAGAAAGCACAAATGAAAGAGAGAGAACTTTGCCATTGTATGGTGCTGGGTGGGTGAAGGGACATCTGAGCCGTTTGGTAAGTGACGTTATAGAGCTTTAAATGTTTGCCAGTTCTGGAATGTTCGTAATGTGGAAGTGTATTGTAACTCAATGGGATTATTTGTACCATCATCAAATAAACAAAAGTTTCATTTCCTAAGCATTAAATCTATTTTAAAAATATATATACTTCAAAACTCTCATGGGTGGTCCGAAAGTTGCCAGAACATGATTTTATTTGAAGCAGTCTTATTTTTCTCTTTTCTGTACCACTAACTATATATCTTAAACCCTAGACCAAATATTCAATTTTAAAATAGTGAATAGGTTTCTGTGCTAATAAATGTTGTAGAGTTCTGTGTAGAGATGTACTTTTAAAATTTCATGTGAAATGTTGGATATGCTAGTATTAGGCAGTCTATAGTTATGAGAATATTACGTAAAAAAGTCACGTCCAATAGTGTCTGTATTGTTAAAGAATATTATATTAATATTGAAATTCAAAAGTATGTTATAAAATCTTAAATAATTTTGTCATTAAATTGTTATTACGTGCCAGAATGGTACTTTATGAGATTGTGTGGTGGACAGGAAGATGTCTGTCCGCCTCTCTGTCTGTCCGTGTGTCTGTATGGCAATAACTCAAAACGTTTTATCGCATTTTCATGAAACTTGATATACGGATTTATATCGTCCATAGCAAGAAGCCTATTGATATTGAACTAAAGAATTTATCAAATGCAAATCAGTTCTTATGACAACATTTTGCTTTACAGTGTTCATATACGACTTTGAAAGTTACAGTATTGCAATACGGCTTTGGAAGCTTTGAAGAATATCACTACCACATATTCCTTCACATATGCTTATCAAACTGTATCTGTGTTCTTCCGTAAGATCTGCTTAATGAATCGATCTGGAGCTTAACTCAGAAATTGATAAAAATAACTTTTTTCTGTATATCATAATTACAATTATCACTGATTAAACAAAACATTCTGGCACTTTGTTGCATCAGCTTACTTGATTTTTTTAATAACATTGTTTAAAATGTGGACTTGGAGCACCTTTACTTTATTATATGGATTCGTTATAGGTATGTTAGGATTGTAACTTTTTAAAACAAATTTAATTCTGAAAATGACATTTATCATCCACTGTAGTGCTTTTAAAATTAAATTCTTGAAGCTTAAAGTAAATGGCTTATGCCTATTGTGATTGTAGTTTATTTAAATTAGGTCTATATTTGTGGAGTGCGTGTAAATAGCTATTACTGTTTGTTTTATATTATGTATTGAGCTGCAACAGTAATTCATCATTTTAACTGTATATAGCAGAATGTTTAAACTTCTCTTGTTTCAATCATTTTAACACATACTGTGGATATGCAACATTAAGGCACCTGGTGAAACTATCTCAATGTATAGACAATTCTTAAATTTATGTTTTTATTCTGTAATTAAATAAATACTGATACTGGTAGTTGTCTGTCAAATTTCTTGTATACAGCTTTCTTACAATTAGTCTGGATTTTGTGTGACGAGAATTTATAATGGTTTCTTGGGCTTCAAAATGGGTGAATAGGATTGATTTCAAGCTTTCGGCAGCTATCTCCGCTGCCATCTTCTGGGAGAAGTGAGCTGATTGTAGGAAAATATCTGGTGTTGTATAGGAGAGACAAGAAATGCTAGGTGGAGTGGAGGCCAGTGAGAAAATTGGAAATGAACTGAACTAAGGCATCCCCTTATTATTACACTACATGAAGGAAATTTTGTTGTGATATTCTTGTAATTGTCATTGTAATTGGTGCAATGTTTACTTCTGAGAAAGGCCTATTTGTGGGGAGGAATCGATTAAAATTTATTACATTTTAAGATGGGAGAAAATTTTATTTAAAATAAATAATAATGATGGTAATTGTAAATAAAAATGATCAAAAAACATTGTTAAACTAAAAAAGGAAAAATAAATAAACTTCAGAAAATTAAAATTTCAGTTAATCTTAAGGAAAGAGAAGAACTAATATTGAAGTCTGTTAATTTCTTTTAAAGGTTAATTATTTTGTAAGATTTCCATGTCGACACTCCTACTTCTTTTTGGCAGAAATTGGTTTCCAATTATTTTTAGAAGGAAGTTGCAGTTGTATCAATGTATGGGTCTATAGAAATTCTAAGAAAATATATATGTATTTATGACCTATTTCAAAATTTACATATTCCATCATTTCAAGATTTTATTTGCATTACCAATAGATACACACACACACACATATACATACATTAAGCTTTGTTTGTGGACAACCCTCAGTTGAAGAAAGTGAATATTGTGTTGATTCTTATTAGATTTGTGCTCTAAATATCTAAAACCTAGAATTAACCATTTAATCTAAAGAGAATGTTTATCTTCCTGATACAGTGGAATTAATTCAAATTTCCAGGTGCCTTACAAGAATTTGGAAACTTAGTTTTCCAATTTTAGATCCTCCTGGACTTCTAAACATTTTCTCATAATTGTAAATAAAATATTATGTGTCAAATTCCGCAGTGATGATTGCCGTGTATTCTTGATTTAACTAATACAAGCTACTGTTCACAGGACAAACATTATCTCTGTGTGATGGCTTCGGATACACCAGATCAAAATTTGACACAGTATTTCCCACTTTGTAATGATTTCATTCATGCTGCAAGACTGCGAGGAGGAAATGTACTTATCCACTGGTAAGTGCATCAGATTTTATGGTAGGAATTGTGAATATCAGTCATTCCATCATAATATACCTTAATCACTTACCTAAAGGGATTAGAAAATTCAGTTCTGTTTTTTTAAAACATATTAAATCAATTTTGTTGGATAATCCTCTATATAATATACAGGAATTCTATGAGGTGAATTTTTAGTGTTTTTAATTTGTGACGTTGCTACATAGCTATACATTTGTTGTAAGCATCCTGGCAGTAAAGTATATTCTATTCTTATATTATTCCCTGTATATACTGTCTTTTCTTTGGAGGGGGGGCAATCCTCTTCCTTATCACAGTTTTCAATTAGCAAGTACAAAGTACATGAACAGAAGTAATAACACTTTTTTTTCATTGCTGTCAGCCTTGCAGGTATGTCTCGCAGTGTGACGGTGGCTGTTGCCTACATCATGAGTGTCACGTCTCTCAATTGGAAAGAGGCCCTCAAGGTGGTGCGAGTTGGCCGTGCAGTTGCTAATCCAAACTTCGGTTTCCAGAAGCAACTGCAAGATTTTGAAATGCTCAAACTCGCTGAGGTATAATTCTGAAAGCTATCATGGCAGTTATCAGTAAGAGGTATTGTTTACTTGATACAATATAGTCACATCCTTCATAACATGCTCCCCAAGAGAGAATGATCCATCAAATCACGTGATAGTTTTTTATTTTTTTATTCATACCTTGAGATAAACTAACTACTAATTAAGAACTCAACAGCTCAACACTGTAGCAACAAACATTCTCCATCTTTTACTGTCCCAAGTTTCTTTTATCCAAGCTGTTTGTACCATTCTGGTTTTCGCAAGATTGGTCTTAACATTAATCCAACAGGCGGCATGAACAATTTAAAAATAAAAAGTTGGCATTCAGTACAGGTACCTAATTTTTCAGAATTGGAAAACTAAAAGAAGGAACACTGAAATATAAAAATCAAATAACTTACATTAATCACATTACAATATCAGAAATATATTATACAAATTAAAACGCTAATATTTTACAATCATTGTCAAGAATATATTAATTAATTTAAACAGCTATTCGCAAAAGGTCCTTTTTCCATTGTCTCTAGATAAATCACTTAATCACTTAAAAAATTAACACATATACAATGGATCATTTAAAATTATCATACGACGTTCCGACCCCACCTGTGGGTCTTCCTCAGGTACATTAGTTTTTAATGTACCTGAGGAAGACCCACAGGTGGGGTCGAAACGTCGTATGATAATTTTAAATGATCCATTGTATATGTGTTAATTTTTTAAGTGATTAAGTGATTAATTTAAACAGCTTCATGGTAAATTTTAACAATTCAAATGAAAGTTTCTTTATGTTATAGCAATGTTGTAACGTTCTCAACTTCTTATCAGATTATCTAGATTCAGATAATTGTGTGGAAATACCTCATACCACTTTTCACTTTTTTAATTGTCTCAGTAGCAATACAATAGTAATAGTAATAATAATGATAATAGTATTGATGATGATGACAATAATAATAATAATAATAATAATAATAATAATAATAGTAATAGTGATATTAATAGAAAATGATGGTGATAATTATGATGATAATGATAATTCAATTACTACTACATTATGCAGTAAGACTATAATCACATGTATTAAGGCACGAGTATGTTTATGGATTGAGCATAGCGAGTTTCATAATTTTCATATGAGTGTCTTAATTACCATTATAGACAAGATGCGTACGACTGTTTTTGTTCAACCATGTCTAGTTAAATGTCTAAGTTTTGAGTTTTTAGAATACCTTGGAATTCTTCAAACAAATGACTCTCTCTGTCTCTGCTATCAACTGTTAGTAAGTTCTCGTCTTTTGCGACAGATGACAGGTGGTGGTGTACAGGGACCTCAAGGCTTCTCTTGGTGTCTTAACCTCAAAGCAATATGCATTGAAACACACGTAATGAACTCAATTTAATGTATTGTTAAAATTAACAGAATAGATTTTATTTTAAATACATGTTTATTGTGCAGTTTGAATTGCTGCTTTCAAGGCGTGTTCCATGTATGATATTAATAGTTGGACAACAGTGTTATAGTGAAATTCAGTATCATAATGGTTGTCATTATTATACCTTGATATCCGATGTATTATACATATTATAGTATAGTGAAACAAAAATTAATATCTTATTTAACAGATGCTACAAACAACTTATACATTTTTACACTGGCGTGGTCTTGTGGTTAGCATCGCTGACTACAGATCTGTCGGCCTGGGTTCAATCCCCAGTACCTCCTCGGATTTTTCTGAGGTAGGGAGATCTGGAACAGGGTGCACTCAGCCTTGTGATTCCAATTGAAGAGTTACTTGATAGAGAAGTAGCCACCACCATTAAGGGCCTTGGATGTCAGCATGCTGACCTTATTTTTGTGAATATATTAATGAAGTTTGCCCTCTTTTCATTGATCTGGCATTCCTTCAGATTTCCATTTGGAACATATGAGCATTCTAGACAGTATATTAATGAATGTATGCACCAAAATGTGCCTCGTTGGTGTAGAGGTAGCATGTCTGCCTCATGTTTCTAAACCAAGCTATTAAACGAAAACAAAAAACAAACATTTCACAATATTTTAAGCAGTATTCCTTATACAGGCTTGCAGGCCCTTGGGATTCCACGAGGTTCAGACTCCTAATTACTTCTTTGGTCAAATCCTCAAAATGCTTTTGACTAAAATAGGGTGTTCATATAATATTTATATAAAAATGGGATATTTAAAAATATTTCTGGGACAATAATTAAGGGAAAGAAAAAGAGACAACAATTTCATGCACAGAGTTTAGTAAACATTTAAAATTCACCTTTGTTTTGTGCACACAAATTATAAATGACTTAAATTGCTACTTAAATTTCTTCTGCAGAAGTAGATGCCTCGTCCCCGTACTTTTCACTTTTATGTATTTTATCAAGAGGTCCATTTTCTTCTGATATTTTGTAATAAAATGTCATAAAGTGTTTCGACAATGTGCAAGACCTTCACTGTTTCAACTTTCATTCATGTAGTGTAAAATATACTGGCCAAAAGGCAGGACAGTGTCCTCAATAAAATTTTCTGGACAGTGGGATACGTTGCCAAAAAACAATACTTTGCTGGGAAAAATGGGACAAATGGACACCCTACCGCTAAAACTGAGATAAGTCTAGGGGATCCTTGACTTATTTCAACCTTTATTGACTGTGAATAGCAAGAAGTTAGGCTTTGTCAAATCTTGCTTTATAAAGTAACTACATCATTATTATTAAGTATGACTTGTTTGTGCCAGAATTTCAAATACAGGTGAGGTTTAAGTCTCACTTGGATATAAGAATTCCTTATTGTGACGATTACTGGCCCTAGAATTTTAGTATTGTTAATTGGTAATGGTTCCTACATTATGTTTTTATTTATTTAGTTATTTATTATTATTATTGTTGCCAGGAACGCCGTCGACTGAAAGAGAGATATCCAAGCTTGGCATTGACATCGCAGGACGAGGAGCAATGCCGACTGATGCTCTCTTCATATCAGTCCCTCATTCTATCACGTGACCTGTGTGAAGGAGACTGTGCTATGGGACAGACATGCCCCACAGGCATGTGTCGGGGACCTAGCAAACGGTAAGACATTTTAGGTATAATTTATGTACAGCTGGCTCCAAATAATATAGGCCACGTAAATGTTCTAAGTTCCAGATACAGAATACAGAGCATGCTCGTCTTGTGATCACCTGTGTACAAAAGATATCACATAAGTAGCCACTGAAACTGGCTGTATTTTGTTTATATGCCAGATGTTTGTAATTAACCCTTTCACTGCTGAGATATTGGGAAGCTGACATAGACTCCTTGCTGAGATATTTTCACTGTCACTCTCCGATAAATCCGAAAAATCAGAAGGCACTTTCAAAATATGCCAGAATTTCGTTATCACATAAGAAACGCCTTTCCTTGCTCATGAAAGCCATGACTGTGTTGAAATTGAACATACAATGGCCTTGACGTGATTCCCCGCATGTCACATGACTCATCAGTTACATTGGTTTGTTCATACATCACAACATTGTGCAAGGCCTCACATTTCCATCTACAGATTGCACCACAGGGCAGGGAAAGCAACGAAATTAAGTTCCATCTAACCCCAAGAGAGGGCAGGACACTATCCTTTCGTTGAAACCGTGTCCAATCGTCTCATTCATAGCACTAACTTCGCGGCCGGAACTGCTCCGTCGATAGCAGTGAAAGGGTTAAATTGAATGAAAAGTCAGTTCTGGCTACACTAAGTTTTCTGAAGAATTAAATAACACTATTGCTAAGAAAAATAAAATCCATTGGAGCCATTATTGAATTACATAGACACATGTTATGGCTGTGTTATATCAGCAAGTAAAGTGGCTACAGTTGTTAAATAGATGAATCAGCAATACTGACTATGTTCCGATCTCAAATGATCCTTAATTATTTAAATTACTCATATGTCTAGCAGGTGATCAAGATACCAATCCCATCAAGAGGCCTTACTTTTGTGTTGCTTATGGCATTTATTTGTTTTTGTGTTCAAAAGAAAATAGTATGTGAACAAAACATAATGGGTTACTCACAGTGGATGACCTCCTGCACAGAATCACGTTTCAACCAAGCCTTGGCAAAGTGAATATGCCTTGGCATCAATTGCCAATCGTCAACCCCTGGCAATTGATGCCAAGGCATATTCACCTGAGGAAGACCAGACGGCTTGGTCGAAACGTTGTGATACTGCGTAGAAGCTCATCCACTGTGAGTAACCTATTTCGTTTTGTTCACATACTATTTTAACAGTGGAAAGTAAGGACTCAAGATGATGAATTTAAAAGAAAAGAAAATCTGTTTATTTATTTCAGCTTTTTTCAGGAGGTTCAAACTAGCATAAAATTGTTTATGAATGTATTAATGGGAAGCAAACCAAGAGCCTTAAGTATAAACGTTCTGTCAGTGAACAAATCCAGTAATGACTCCAAGTTTGTTCACACTTGTGAAACTCTCCGTAAAACTTTAATTTTCTAATGAAAAAGTCGACACATCCTTTTTGAAGCCAGTTGTACATGTGAGAAGATTATAACTAAAACCTGAAGTTTGTGTATTTACCACTATTTTTGCTTTTAGAGAGGTAAAAAAACATAAGTTAAAACCAGGGGCTGCTCATGAACATCTAGATTGGGAGTGCTGCAGAAGATTTTGGTTCATTAATACAGTGAAATCTCCGTACAACGATTACCGATATAACGATAATACTCTTTATAACGTTAAAATATTTTGGTCCCGGCATACTTTCCATTAAAATAATGTAAAATTCCCCTCGGTTTTACGATACTCTTAATAACGATAAACCTCCCCACTACGATTACATTTAGGATCCCCGTAAATACATTTTCCTCGGTACAACGATAAAAATAGATCGTGAAAGTCCAAATCATGAACTCCCCCGCCTCGTTTTAAGGGTGGAATCGCCTTCCTTGACCTTGATCGTGCTTCACCCTCGCTCAAGTGCACAATGGAGTAAACCAGTTGCCTGGTCGCCAGTCAGTGCCTGCACTGCACGGCAAGTTTGTTCGGTGGTGTTCGCGTATTGTTGTGCTTCTCTGTCAGCATGGCTTCTCGCAAACAAATTAGTATGCAGCAGAAATTAGCTGTAATTAAAGACATTGACGCAGGCATGAAACAAACTGCAACATCGAAAAAGTACGGGCTTTCGGAATCTACGGTGTCGACTTTCTTAAAGAAAAGGAATGAGATCGAGGAAAAACTCAATTCAAATGCCGTGGATCCTACTAGAAAACGAAAGAAAACGGCAACATTTATTGACTTGGATGCTGCAACCTTGGAATGCTTCAATGAAAAATGAACTTTAAACATTCCAATAAATGGACCGTTGATTTGTAGTCAAGCTAAGAAGTTTGCTACCATGCTTGGTGTGGAGGACTTCAAGGCTAGCAATGGGTGGCTTGTCCGCTTTAGAGACCGCCATGGCATAACTTTTAAGTTAATTCAATGGGAAGAGAAATCTGTACCAACAAATGACGCAAATCTCTGGTGCAGTAATGAAATGAAAAAAAAAATTACTGAGAAATATTTGCCAGAAGATATTTATAATGCTGACGAGACTGGGATGTTTTACCAGCTTCTTCCTGAAAAGACAATGTGTTTGCTCATAAGTTAGTGTAATAATTTAAGGGTGGAGTGAATACAGTACAGTATAGCAGTTCTTGTGTAAAAATTCTTTATTTCCTTAAATACTTAAAGCATTTCAATTATTGAAGTTGTTTCCTACATATACGAGGGGATGCTGAAAAGTAATGCCTCCGATTTTTTTTCCGGGAACACCTTAAAGCTTTT
>CAXKWD010000335.1:0-24204 GCA_964059195.1 Ectobius pallidus
TATCTTGGCTGGATAACATTAAGCAGTGGACAGGATTACCAAGGGTACATCAACTATTACATACTGTGGTTCATAGAATGAAAATGCATCATGTGGTCGCCAACATCCATTAATGGATAGGCAGAAGAAGAAGAAGAAGAAGAAGAAGAAGAATGAAAAATTTGGGTGCGGGTATTATTCGGGGGCAGGTAGTATTCGGATATATACGGTATTACAATTATGGGCAGATTATTTTAGAAATATCCTTACTTCTACAGGTAGTAAAGCTACAGTGGATAATAAGACATATTTTGGACCAGAACTGAATATTAAGACTCCAACTTTACAAGAGGTTACAGCTGCAATAAGAAATATGAAAAACAATAGAGCACAAGGCAAAGATATGATAACAGCAGAGCTAATTAAAGGTGGTGGAAGACTTCTATGGAATAAGTTACATAAATTAGTAGAAAAAATGTGGTGTGAAGAACAAATGCCAGAGGAATGGCATAATGCCATTATATGCCCTATTCACAAAAAAGGAAGTAAACTTGAATGTGACAGTTATCGTGGAATATCATTACTGAATTTGACATAAAAAATGTTTACATATGTATTAGCAAAAAATCTAGAACCTTTTGTAGAAAATATGTTCTATGAATTTGAAGCTTGAAGGACACTATTTTTATAAATTTTTCTTGTTGATGGACATATCTCACATCTCACCAGTTAAGTGTGCATGACATTCACAGCATCCTGGTGAAGTTCTGAATAAGGTTTCATTTGGACCATCCTTAGAAGAAAAGATTGGCTTTAAAGATTGTGGCCTTTTTCCATAACATCAAGATATGGTGGCATAATAAAGAGGTGTTCCTATTTGCCATATTTCCAACAAAATATTAAACATTATTCTGAGCTTCAATGCGAAGAAGTATGTCATGAACATTGTGTACCAAAAGATCTTAGCATACACATATCAGGTTTTGAATGTGGTCATAATTTTCTGTTAGGTCTAAGCACCCTGAAAACAGTACTGATGGAATTGAAGTTTGTTTGTTTGTTGAGAATATGATACTTCATGTAGATGTATAAAACCTAGTTGTGCAAAAAACGTGTGAACATTTTGAGAACATATTGTATATTTATCTGATTATAAATTAAATAATAATTTAACCAAGTTCATATGAAAGCTTTAATGTACTAGTCACTTTTAGTTAGGGGTACTATAAAATGTGAATTAATTATAATGTAGTGCCATTGCTGATCACAGGCATGGTCTTGTGGTTAGCGTCGTTGACTACAGATCCGTCAGCCTGGCTTCGATCTCTGGTACCTCCTCGGATTTCTCTGAGGTAGGGAGGTCTGGAACGGGGTGCACTCAGCCTCGTGATTCAAATTGAGGAGCTACTTGATAGAGAAGTAGTGGCTTTGGTAATGGAAACCACCATTAACGGCTATGGGTCTTGTCATGCTGACCACATGGTCACATCTGCCTATGGTAGATGACGCAGCAGTCGTTAGTAAGTCTTGTCCCTTCAGGGATGTAGCACCAAGGAGGAGTGCAATTGCTAATGATATTGGTGCCAATTATTTATAAGTATTATCTCAAGTGGCCAATAACTATATATGTAGATTTTACTTTATGTCCTGTGAAGCAGAAATTAATTCAGCGTTTTCTAAAATTAAAGTGGACACATCACCTGGTTCTGATCGTGTGCTGCTCATAGTTCTAAAGGAACTCCGAACATCATGTTATGTTTACTAGCAAAGGCTATGCTTAAATTCGGGAAATACACTGAAATACTCAAAATAGCTAGAATTATCTTGATTTTTAAAGGTGGTAGTGTTGATGACCTTTCTACGAGGGTTGGTAAAGAAGTAAGGTCTCCAACACTCTAGCCCAAGCTCATTACGTCGGACGAGAGAGTTGGCGCCACTACCATGTCCCGTTATCTCCGTTCTTTCAAAAAAGCCATTACTGCAGCCGCTGAAACTTTTAGTGTCCGAGATAGAGCTGTTTGAAATTGATCTCCCGATTACCGTCCCCGCCAAGTCATATGGTTTCTTCTGCAAAAAAAGTTCCACCGATTGAAATTCACAGCTAAGTTCTGCCGATTGAAATTCACAGCTTTGCGAAGTTTATGGAGAGGGATGTATGGACATAAAAAATGTGTGTAAGTGGGTTCGTGAGTTTAAACAGGGCCGTCAAATATTCATGATGAAGAGCGAAGTGGGAGACCAACAACAGCCATCACAACAGATGAGTTGGTGGCAAAAGTCGATGAATTGGTGCAACAAGATCAATGCGTCACTGCTCGTGATCTTTGTTTATTGCTTCCTGACATTTCTGAAGGTTCCATACAGACCATTTTCAGTGATAAATTGATGTTCCATAAGGTTTGTGCGAGGTGGGTTCGCGGAGGTCGCTCTTGTATATGCGGATGATATGGCTTTGGCTTCAAATAATAAAGAACAACTTCAGAGAGGCTTTGATGCTCTCGCAAAATGGGCAGAAGCAAATGACCTAAAAATGAACTATGAGAAAACAGATTTAGTTGTGTTCAGAAAAGGAGGGAGACTGGCCGAGGAAGATATAATTTACTGCAAAGGAATACCACTGAAAAAGTGTCTGGGTGTCACCATTCAACTAACAGGAAAATCGTTTTGGACTACATTTGCAGGACAGAATAATTGGAGCAATCAGAAGTATCAATGAAATCAATAATTTACAACTCTTGTCACTAGATACAGCCTTCAGATTGTTCGAAGCAAAAGTGGTGCCAGCACTAACATATGGATTAGAAATAATATGGGAACATCTTACAGTAAAACAACTGCAAAACATCGAGAGCATAAAAGCTAGATTCCTTAAAAGAACCATGGGTCTCTCCAAGTATACTCCATCCCGATTAGTATATGTGCTGGCCAGGGAAACTTTCTTACTAGAAGATTTGATGTGGAAAATTCTGCTGCCGAGGACGACTGCTGTGAAGGAGGTGCTACGGATCAGAAGGGAGAAACAGAACATCTGGGAGGAATTTTACCTAACTGAAGCCATGACGACACACTCTTGGAAAAACTCTAATAAAGAACTGAGACATGTCATAACCAGATTGGCGGTGCATGGATTTCACAGCAAATTGTGTAAGAATGGGAAATTCCATGATCACAACAAAGAATGTGTGTGTACTCTATGTAATGAACAGTGCGAGCGTTATCACCTACTAATGTGTGCCAAAAGGACAAAATCATTGGTGAATTATGCTAACGAATAAACAATGCCCCTTTGTGCGCACCTTTTATCTTATTAATAAGTGATCATAAGGGCTTACATATGCATTTGAAAACACTTTTTAAATGGGTCAAGTTAAAACCCCCACTAAATGTCTAAACTGTCCATTTTTTGCAAATACTTGTGTCGACATTTGATGTAACACACTATGGTTTTTTAATCTAGAAAAATAAGTTCTAAATGTGTTAAACTACTGGCTGGGCTGAAAAACACCCTATACATGATTTATTGTGGTTTAAACTGTCCATTTGTGTAAAAACTTATTTATTATGGTTTAAACTGTCCATTTGTGTAAAAACTTATTTATTATGGTTCAAACTGTAAAAATTTGTGTGACCTAGAAAAACTATCCTTACACATAAACTAACCATCCTACATTTGTTATAACATAAAAGAGTTTTTTTATTCTAGAAATATAAATTTTAAATGAGTGGAAACAGTATTTGGGTGAAAATAACACTTGTATGACCTTGAAAAACTACCCTTACATAAAATCAACCCCTTTTGGAATGTAAGTCGGTTTTAGAACATGTCCTACATTTTACGTAGAGCTGAAGCCATATAATTCTGCCGTGACAAGCGCGGGACAACTAGGAGGTGCAGTGAAAGGTTACGGAGTTTTTCAATTGATTTCAGTGTACTAGACACATCTTACGGGCAAAGTTTCTTGTCAGCTGGCAACAACAACAATTTTATTATGCTTTAAAGAAACTTTCATTATGTACCTTAGTTCTTATCATTGCGAATCTGATAGAAGTTCCTCAATCTCAGACATATTCTCACCAGATTCGCTGGAATCAGATTCAGAGCTGACATTAATGATAAATGGATGAATGGCAATACCATCTTCATAGTCATCTATTAATCCTTCCCGTGCTAAATATTCCATTTTGGTCTGGTCCACCCGACAACATTTTGAAGCCCATTCTTCTGCCATTATTTGACCAAATTTATCTTCTGTTCATTTCAGAACATCATCCAATTTAAATGTGACATTACGGGAACCAACCCAATTTTTCACTAGTGCCCAAATCCCCCCAATTGCATTTAATTCTGGGTGATAAGGAGGTAGTCTCAGAATGGAATGCCCATGTTCACTCATGACTTCATCAACACGGTAAAAAATGAAGTTAAGTTTATATTTCAGTACAAGGTTGTACAGTTCAGGTTTGGTAAAGTTTAGTGGAAAATGAATTTTTTTTTTTTTAAGCCACCTTTGCATGTCTGCCTTTATTGAATTTGAGGTAGGGGAGGGATTTGTCTGAACATTCAGATATGAAGCATTATCTAATAGAACAGAAGATGGTGATAAATTTGGAATTAATTGTTCTGTGAACCATTTCATGAAATTCTGATGGTTCCTTTCATCATAATAGTCGCCTGCTTTTATCTGGGATATGAATATTAACAAGGCGTTTGGGACAAATCCAGCCTCTCCTCCCACGTAAACAATCACTAGACGTTACCCTTTAGAAATAAGAACATGAAACTCGCTACCCTAATCATCTAATTACGAAACTGGTGCTGCATGGGTGCTATGAATATAAGTCTCGTCTGTATATATTATAGGTCTGTTTTTTTTTATAATTAAAGTCCTGTTATTTGGCATTCTTCTCCACGTAGAACCTAATTTTTTTCAAAAGCCAATGCAACGAGTTTCTACTGTTTGTACGAGGGTCGTTCAATAAGTAATGCAACACATTTTTTTTCTTCAAGCAGGTTGGTTTTATTCAGGATTCAAATACAACATATTATTCCCCAATCTTTTGGCTACAAAACCCTACTTTTCAACATCATCTCCGTTCAATGCTACAGCCTTACGCCACCTTAATGGGAGGGCCTTTATGACTGCATGGTACCCCTCTCATCTGTGCGGAATTGTTTGCTCGTTATGAGACATGTCAGACATTGTCACAGGCGATGAAACATGGGTTCATTACTTCGAACCAGTAACAAAACTGCAATCCATGGAGTGGCACGACACCAACTCGCCTTCGAAGAAAAAGTTCAAAGCCATACCCTCAGCTGGTAAAGCCATGGCTACGGTCTTCTGGGACTCTGAAGGGGTTATTCTGTTCGATGTCCTCCCTCATGGTGGAACGATCAACTCTGAAGAGTTTTGTGCTACTCTAAGGAAATTGAAGAATCGACTTCAGTGTGTTCGTCGAAACAAAAATGCAAACGAACTTGTCATTCTCCATGATAACGCAAGGTCTCACACAAGTCTGTGCACTTGAGGAGGGGAGCCCACAAAACTTCAGTAGACTGTTCTTCCTCATCCACCCTACAGCCCGGATCTCGCACCTTCTGACTTCCATCTGTTTGGCCCGATGAAGGATGCACTCCGTGGGAAGTGCTTGTTATTGATGCAGCAAGACGTTGGCTCTGACATAGACCAGTAGAGTGGTACCATGCAGGCATACAGGCCCTCCCATTAAGGTGGCGTAAGGCTGTAGCATTGAACGGAGATTATGTTGAAAAGTAGGGTTTTGTAGTCAAAAGATTGGGGAATAATATGTTGTATTCAAATCCTGAATAAAACCAACCTGCTTTAAGAAAAAAAATGTGTTGCATTACTTATTGAACGGCCCTCGTATATTCTATGTCTTCTGTTAATCTCACATGGAGTTTCTTAATCATAGGCATTTCACTTTCCCACATAGAGCATATTCGTATATGCATCTACGAATGATGTCCTCATGAAATAGGTCCACTGTTGACAGGCATATTGTCTTTTCTTACCAGGGGTAGAAAATGATGTAGAAGGACCTTCTGCAGATTCAATGTTTTTTTTCCTTTTCTTTCTTTCTCTCTTTCTTTCTTTTCTTTACGATTGCCTAATTTTAGTTTATTAACACGTGTAGCTGCAGATGCGCTTTTACCGAAATTCTCAATTTTTATCCAAACACCTGTTTCATAAAGGCATGCACATTTCACACTATTCTCCTAGCTTCACTATGTAAAATTTTTAACAAATTTACTTAGCACAGGGGGCATTTTAAACAATGTGAGGCGCATTTGGAACTGTCAACAATATAAGTTGTAACACAGCACAAACAATACCAACAAAAGAAACATCTTCACTCAATAAGGCTTCTGCTTTGTAGAACAAGTGATACATCCCTAGACTGTGATTCCCCTTTAGAACATGTGGTAATAATCAATAAAACGCAAGAAGGGAGGGGAGAAGAAGGATGACTTGTTGGGAAGTAGGCATGACTTTACGGTATTCATGTAAGTTGGTTTCTGCACCGTGGCAGAATTATATGGTTACAGCTCTAACACAACACAATTTTTTTATCTTGAAAATAAATTTCAAATTGATGGAAACAGTATTTGAGGTGAAACCCACCCTTTAGATAATTTATAAAGGCAGTGTTCAAACACTTTTATGACCTTGATAAACCACCCTTACATAAAATCAAACCCTTTCACCCTTACATAAAATCAAACCCTTTCACCCTTACATAAAATCAAACCCTTTTGGGGTGTAAATCAGTTTTAGAGCATGTCTTAACTTACATTTGATAGAGCCTAATACAATTTCTATAATCTCGAAGAATAAATTTTAAATGGGTTAGAATGCTAGTGGGGATGAAAACCACCCTCTCATTGCAGAATGACTGATCTGATAAGTGGCCATAAGGATTAAACATTACAAGGGAGTCTTATTTTCATCAAGTTTTGATGGGAGGTTGGAGGTCTTCCCTTGTCTCACTGAATGCACACTTCTGCAATGGAATTGGTTTATTCAGGATGATTAATATGTGATCATAGGGTTAATTTTATCACCTATTCAGTATAACACTAGATTGTAAAAACTAGCTTTAAATTTTTACCTTGAAACTACCCCTCTAGTGGGGGTGGAAATCTATTCAGAAGGACCTGACTTTTTGTACATCATCTCCATATTTTTTGTTGACAATATTTAGGAGTTTCGGGTTAATTGTTTCAAGGTTGGTGATCCAGGTCTCTGTTTTACCAACTAGCCACTTATTTTTTAGGCCTAACTTTGGTTTGGGGTGGGTGAAAACCACCCTATTGTTACAGATGGTCATAAGGTAACACTAGACCTTAAAACATTATCTTTAATTTTTTCATTAAAAACTACCCCTCTAGCAGGGGTGAAAATTAATTTAGAAGAGCCTAACTCTTTGTATATCATTTCCATATCTTTTTCTTATTTTTTATGATATTTAAACAAACAGGGATTTCTTCCAGTCTAGTTTCGGTCATTTTACTTAAGGTTGGTCTGGTGACGTCACTACTTCCGGTTTATAAAGGGAATATTACTACTCATTACTATTGTTGATAGTGATTCATCCGAACAGACGGGGACATTAGGTCTGGTGGCTCCCTTGGTGTCTTTCAAGAAGAGTATGTTATTCATCATGCTTCCCCTCCACCCTTCCTCACCTTCTTTCATCACTCACCACCACACTACACTACACAAACACCACTACACACACTCACCTCTTCACACCTTACACTTCTGCCATTTACACATCAAGTGGTGAATAAGTAAAAAATGGGCCACATTAGCACCATCTATCCGCCTCAGGACGGACTCCAAATGTGTCTAAGCAACCGGATTGGCATTCCAAACACACATTTTCTAATTTTAGCATCTGTTAACCATAGGTGTGTTTGTTGGGTTTATCTGTTTATTATTTCATTATATAGGTTGCACAGGTAGCATGACCACCTTGGGATCTGAAGAGTTCAAAGCTGGCCATGGTTGATAGATTCTTCAGGACATAAACATACAAAGTGTATTTGTGTACACTGTATACCTAGGCCATTGTAACTTTGCACTTCTTAGTTTACAAGTTACGTTGTCAGCATCACAATTGACAAGTGAATTACTCGACTTTGTTCTGTACTGACAAGGAGATTCCAGTCGGCTGTATTCGCCTGTTTTCGGCTTTGAATATTCGATACGGTTTATGGATCCTCATTTCTCATTTTTCTGTTCAAATGTAATATTATTCCATGTGGTCAGTGGTTATGATGCTTAAAAGTTGTGCAGAAGGTTGTGGGTTCGAACCCCATGAGGTGCTTTTTTCCCTTACATAATATTTTTAATAATGATTCTTTATTGCAACCAAATGGTCATACTATGATGAATGGAGCTCTGGTGGAATGATTTCTGGCAGGGGAAACAGGAGCACTCAAGAAAATCTGTCCGACCCCATTTTGTCCATCACAAGTTCCACATAGATCCACCAAGTTTCTATCCCGGGTCCTGGCGGTGGAAGGTGAGCGGTCTAACCACTCAGCCATGGGGACGGCCACATAATATTTTTAAGACACAAGTAGAGTATATGATTTTTAATTATTGAAATTAGCTGTCTTATATTTTATTGTATAATATAATTTGTAGTTTATAAAACCTTATCATTATCAGTAGTGAGATCCTTAACCCTCGGCCAATTCCATAGCTGAGTGGTTAGACCGCTCGCCTTCCACCGCTGGGACCCGGGATCAAATCTCGGTGGATCCATGTGGAATTTGTGGTGGACAAAATGTGGTCGGGCAGGTTTTCTCAGGGTGCTCCTGTTTCCCCTGACTTATATTTTATTATATTATATTATAATTTCAATATTGGCTTTAGCAACAAAACTTATTATAACACTCTTTTAGGTCGAGGACCCAGATGTCCCACTTTTCACACGATACTCCTTTTTCACTTCCTCTGCCTCTACCATATATATATATATATATATATATATACAGGCCCTGATTTATAAATGGGCAGACTGTGCATTTGCCCAGGGCAGCAACCCTAAAAAGGGTGGCACAGTTTTAGTGGAACACACACACATATGAATGTACATAAAACTTTTATTACATAACAACGTGTTCCTGAAAATAATACACTCCCTTATAGCTATTTTGTCAAGAAACATATGGTATGAAGTGGTATCTTCAAGATTTGAAGTAATGAACCTTTTGTTGAATAGATAGTCAGAGTTATCAGAAGTTCAGAGTTCAAAGTTTTGTAACTTTTATCCACAAGATATCAGTTCTGACTTTTCCAATGGGTGTGTACGTTTAAAAATGTTTGAGCTTAAAATATAAAAAAATACCTGAACTGTATATTTATTTGAAGGACAATTATTTAGAAAACAAACTTGAACAACTAGGATATTTGTTACTAGAATGTTTTTGACTTTGTCACAAACTAACCATTAAGGAACGTTTTCGAGAGTCTAAAATATTAAGTGATCGGCCCTCCTCAATAAGTTGAACTCATTAGATTTAATGTGCATTGAAAAATATATTACGGGTATATATTTAAAAACTAACTTCTCAGAAATTGTAAACGAATGTGCAAAGAAAAAATCGAGGGAAAAATCATAAAACAAATGTTATTCCCACTGAATTTAAAATAATTACATTTGAAACAATGAAAAACTTTTTAGATTGAGTTTTGTTTTCTCTTTGGAAACGAGAAAGAAGGTAATACTTTTTTTAGACAATAGACGGTAAAAGAAGCACTTTTAATCTTAGATGATATTAATTAAAAGGAGAAAATTATGCTACTGGGTGGTATGAAATTATAATATTCCAGCGTAACCAGCTTTGATTGCTTCACATGAAAAAACTCTTTTAGTTAAAAATATTTACATATGATTATTAAATAGATTCAGTTTGATACAAATTTTAAAATTCACTACGCCTTTTTAAATGTGAAAGTTCTCACGTTGAATGCAAAAATCGTAATTCAGTACTTATGTTAGCAGCCCTATATCAGAAAATCAGTTACAGGTTGCCTGGGCTCTCCAATATGGCTGGCTCCACAGTGTGTAATTCTTTATCATAAATCTAACATCTATTATTATTATTATTATTATTTGACAAACTTTAATGATTGTCTAAAACATATTGTATGATACACATGGTAAAATTATTTTGTTTTGCTTGTAGGATTGCTGCATTTGCCCTTATGGGCTCGTTTCGCAAACATAACTGACTCGCAAAATAAAATCTCGTTTTAACATGTGGATCATAAATAACTATTTGTTTTAATATATAGTACCTGTAATACATACATTCTATAAACATAACTTAATGTCATTTAGCGTATGTTTTATAATTACCAAATAACCAAATTGAATATTTTTGTAAAATTTCAAAGATGGTTTACGTTAAATACTACAATATTTTCAGAGGTTTTAGGTAATTGTTTTGTATACGAAACTGGAATAGCAATCATGCATTTTTCTCCTAAACATAATTTCTTTTATTTTTTAAAGTAAATGTTGTGAAGCCTAGGTAGTGATTGGACTATTGGACTACTTACAATAATAAAATGCAATCGGGATACTATTGGTTGATACTTCCGTAAAACTCAAACTTAACACCCAAACAGTAACTTCGGGGTAGGTGGTAAGAGTAAAAAATGAAAGGGGCGATTAACAAAGCTTTGTCCAGGGTACAAAGTAAGTGAAATCGGGATCTGTCCTTATAGACTTGGCAAAAAATATAAGACAGGTAATTTTAAAAATTAAAAATTGAACACTCCATTTAAGTCTTAAAAATATAATGAACACAAAAATAAATAAAAGTAACAGCAATGAGGTTTGAACCCAGAACCTCCCATGCCACGATCAAGCATCTTAACCATTAGGCCACTTACAACTAACTCAAAGTGCGAGAATATTATCAATGTGAATCATTATGCTTTCTGCTATATCCTCTTAAGCCTTTGTCTGTATATGAACCATATAGTTTTTTATTAATAGTGTGCATGTATTTGTATTAATACTATTAATATTGAGACGTAATACATAAAAGAACGGAAAAATGAGACAGATGCGACTAATGGAAGCATGCAACGTTTGAAGCCGAATACTGCCAAATGGCTTCTCTCTGTCATTTGCTAGAACTGCAGTGCTGTTGACATAAGTAGGCAGGTAGGTAAAACTGGCAAGTGCAAAATTACAACAGCCCAGGTGAAGATAATTAATGCATAGTGGAATGTGTTCCCTTTTGTTTCAGAATAAGAATATGAGAGACATAAAAGAGTGTAAATAAATGTTTCAATGGTTATAATACTGGCATAATGTATAGAACTTGAGAAGTGTGATCACTAGGGCCCGGATGTTTATGACATGTCATTTTTTCCTTTGTGATGTTACCATAGCAAATATAATTTAAACATGATATCATCTAATGTGATTAGAATTATGCAATTTTCATTGGTCATATAATGTCATATTTTAGCTTTTTCAGTATTTTTTGTCATTTTTCCGTAATTTTTCATATTATGGTCATATTTTCAATCATTTTTCATTTTTTCCCATGCTTTTGTTTATTTTTATTCCTTTTTCATTTATTTGCTTACAGCCGTCTCAGAGATGGGATTTGAACACCCCTGAATTGTTGCTTGTAACTTCTCAGTATTTTCTTTCTAAAAATACTTTCACAAAATATACGTTGGCCTACGTATATTTCTGAGAATTAGGAGAAAGAGAGTGATGCGTAAAAAGGGACAGATGCAAAGAAAGCGAACGGAGATATTAGGATGGCTATTGTCAGTTTTCATAGCAAGGTCAACTAACTGCTTCTGTAAATAACTTGAGCAGGTAGAAGTTCTTCTTGGGGGTGCCAAGGGGAAGGGGTGATAGGAAGGAACAACCATCCCTCAGTTATTGAAAAGATTTCGCTGCATGGTGTGCTTCATCACAATCTCAATACTCTTGGTTTATCATGCCTAAAACTAAGGGTCCGATAAGTGAAAAACTGAGAGCATTTGTACGGGAGTTTGGAGATAAGCATTTCAGTACAGATGGCACAATTCTGTTCTGTAAGCTGTGCAAAGTTAAGGTAGAATCTAAAAAGCGATTTAATGTGCAACAGCACTGCAGTACGGCAAATCACAAAAACAATTTGACTCGAAATGTTGCATCAGAGAACCGCCAACAGCTCATGTTTGAGAAGATTTCGTCATCGTCCACCACAAGCAAAATGTCTGATTTTAACAAGGATTTATGTACAATGATGATGTCTGCTAATACACCGCTGGAGAAAGTTAATAATCAGCACTTCAGCAATTTTCTGCAGAAATACACTAATCAGCACATTCCTAATGCAACAACACTTCGCAAGAACTACGTGACTACTTGTTACGAAGATGTTTTAAATAGGATACGATCTTGCGTCGCTGATAACAAGATCTGGGTTTCTATGGATGAAACCAGCGACGCTGAAGGAAGGTACGTAGCAAACGTTGTTGTTGGTGTTTTAAGGGAAGACCGACCAGGTGAAAAATTTCTCATTTCTTGTGAAGCATTGGAGAGGACTAACCACTCAACTATTGCTGTTACCTTCGACAACGCATTGAATCTGTTGTGGCCTGAGGGAGTGAAGAGAGAAAATGTTCTTCTTCTAGTAACTGATGCAGCTCCCTACATGGTGAAAGCTGGCAAAGGTCTGCAGCTTCTCTATCCTAAATTGATACATGTAACATGCATTGCACATGCACTACATAGGGTTGCAGAAGAAATTCGGGGAAATTATCCTGATGTGGACAAGTTAATTGCAACAGTAAAAAAGATCTTCATCAAAGCTCCACTTCGAGTGCAGAAATTCAAGGAAATTGCCTCTTCTGTTCCTTTGCCTCCCCAGCCCATCCTCACACGTTGGGGAACGTGGCTTAATGCTGCAAACTACTACTGTACCAACTACAATGTTATCGAAGATGTTGTCAATGAGTTCAACGAAGGCGAAGCTTCCTCCATCAAAACTGCAAAGATGCTATTTTCAAATTCTACACTGACCGGGGACCTCGCTTATATTAAGTCAAATTTCAGTATAATATCAACAACAATCACACAATTAGAAGAAACTGGTGTTAAACTCTGTGATGCTCTTCACCTTGTGACAAATGTGGAAAGTGAATTAATGGCTGCACGTGGTAAAGTTGGTGAATGTGTTAAAGCAAAACTACAGCGTGTGCTAGGTCGGAACGAAGGGTACTCTACACTTTGCAAGATTGGCGACATTCTAAGTGGTAAGCCAGTGACATTCCACGAAGGTGAGCCTGAATTCAACAGTAATGATTTGACTTATTTCAAATATGCCCCAATAACATCCTGCGACGTTGAGCGGTCTTTCTCCCGATATAAGTCAATGCTGAGTGAAAATAGAACATCGTTTTTATTTGAAAACTTTAAAATGCATGTGATCTATTATTGCAATTCTTTGTGACCGTCCATCATAATGAAACATTTCTTTCATTTTGTGTAGTGTCGAGTGTGTCTTATTGTTTGTTTAAATAAATTCAAAAATTTATTAATAAAGATTAATATTATTATTATTTAGTAATGTGTTCTCATAAAATTTTAATTGAAAAAACCGACAAGATTTTGAAAAAAAAAAATTGTCTCTAGGTCATATTATTAGTCATATTTCGCCATTTTTTAGGTCATAAAGGCTTGCATATTTCTAACATTTTTAGGTCATAAACATCCGGGCCCTAGTGATCACTCTTGTAGTTTACATGGTCTGCCACTGTCAGGCATTTCTGTCAGGAAAGGTGATTGCTGGCTATAAGACTACATGCTAAATAGGGAACCTTATTATGAAAATACTGCTCAAAGTAACACGAAAACAGTAAGAACTGTAACATACACAATGCATTAGCTATGGGGACGTAAGGGAATATCGTTTTATAACAGATATACTTTATATTTACTTTATAGATGCGAAAATCATGCCTCAAAAGCGTTTAACCAAATAAGTTATTCTTACTCGTGTTTGAGTTATCCCAAACATTTTTTCGAACTAAAGTCGTGATCACTTGTATTTGATACAATAACCTCTTAATAAAACTTGTGGAATTCTACAGAATATTACAATTTTAATGACATTTGATTATTTCAGGACTCACATTTCTCCTTTCTGGAAATTGTAGGTGTAGCTAATATAAGTTAATAGCTAAAAGAAACAATTACTGTTACTTACTAAATTGGTTCTTTAATTTGAAAATTCTTGTTTTTTACTTATTATGAATAGTTTCTTAATTCTTAGTCAAATTATTCACCAAGGCATTTGTTTTCATCATTGTAATGTAATGTAATGTAATGTGATATGGCATTCAGTGCATTTTTGTTAGACAAATGGGCATTTGAATCCTTTACAGTCTCCTCAATGCATTTCTGAAGGGAGAGGAAGTAACTCGTGCTTGAGGCAGTGTTTATAACTAGGGTCCGGATTTGAAGGTTTCAACTTATCTTTTTCCCAGCTTCCTAATTAGAATATTTTAACGTATTTTTCAGTTTCATGCCCCTTGCTTCCGAATGTATGAATCTTATAGAACCTAAAAAAGGCTAAATCTGATGAAAGGGCCTAAAAGGGGCTAAAGAGGACTTTTGCTGAAAAAACTAGGGGCTAAAGAGGACTTTTGCAGAAAAACACGATTTTTACATTTAGCCTATTTTCCAATTAATGCAAAGGAAAATAAATATGTGAATCTGTGCTTAGCAATAAATTTGTACAACGGACTGAAATTAACAATGTACTTGTTGCTTTTCTTTGTAACTCGAAAATGTTCCACCTCGCCAGCACAGGAAATGAAGCTTGAGCAATGCTTTGAAATATGCTACTAATCCATTGTCGTTTCAACTTTCAAATAACAAGTTGCCGACCGATGTCAGAGAAGTCTAAAAAGAATAAATTTGTGGCACTCTAGTCAACTTATATTAGTCGGAAGTGAAGTTGCATGGTGTATTGACCTGTACTGTGCTTAAGATAGTTTAATATGCCAAAACAGAAATCTTCAAAATTATGACTTTTTCGGCAGTGGATTCAGGAAGACCCTACTTTCACAATTGATGGTTGAGTAATTTTCTGCTAAGCCTGTCAAAAGCAAGTAAGTAAACATAGCTAACTTTCATTTTACTTACCAGTCTTCTTCCTTCGGTTTTTGAAGTCGAAATTTAAAATACTTTTTCTAACATGCATATGGGGTTTAAATGAATTTTTAAAATTTTTTTAATTATTGCCATCTTCTTATTGTTAGATTGTTTTATGTTTCAGGTAAGCCATGATAAGAAATCACATTTTGTTCAGCACAAAGGTTCTGCAGCTCACACTGCAAATGTCTCTATGAAGAACAACAACCAGCAGCTTCAACTGTTTATTTGCCCTGTGACAAGTAGTGCAGTGGACAGCTTTACTCTAGAATTATGTTAGGCTTTAGTATCGGCTAATGTGCCATGGAACGTGATAAAAAATCCTACTTTTAAGGGCTTCCTGGAGAGCATCAGTGGCTGAAGTATACCAGATGAGTCGACATTGCGTAAGAATTATTTGAAACTAGTGTATAAAAAGACTATTTTTGAAATTAAAAGAAACATTGGTGACCACTATATTTGGCTTTCAATCGATGAGACTATGGACAGTAGTGGTAGATTTATAGATGTTGTGGTGGGGAAGTTAGATTCCATGGAACCAGGAAGACCCCACTTGCTCCTGTCTAAAGAATTGGAGAAGACTAATCACATTACAGTAGCCCACACTGTAAGGGATGTCTTACGCATCCTGTGGCCAGGAGAAGATAGGGATGAGAAATTTCTGCTCTTCTCCTGCATATAGATGTTAAAAGCGGGAGCAATACTGAAAGAATTGTATCCCCGTATGATTTAGGTCACCTGCCTTGGCCATGGGCTACACCGTCTAGCAGAGGAAGTCAGAAATAATTTTTCTGGAGTTAACAGCATTATTTCCTCCTTTAAGAAAGTATTCGTAAAAGCTCCTACTTGTATTCAATCCTTTAAGGAAATAGCTCCAAACATTCCCCTCCCATCCGAACCCATACTCACACTTTGGGGCACCTGGCTACTGGCAGCATTATATTATGCCGAACACCATGAAAAAATCAAGAAGGTAGTAGACACGTTTGATTCTAGTGAATCAGCTTGTACTGAAAAGGCAAGACGGCTCTGATGCATCTCTACTATTGAAAGATGGTGTAGATGTGATCTCCGAGGTGCAGATGTGTCTGGAGGAAATACCTGGTTCAGTGGGTACAGCAAGCATCACTAAATTAAGAAATATCCTTCTGAGGAATCCCGGATATGAAAATATGAAGAAAGTGTCTGCCATTATTCAGGGGGAGAGGTTCGAAGGTGAATTGTCTTGGGGGCCACGAGTGATAGCAACTATGAAATATACACCCTTGATCTTTTGTGCTGTAGAGAGATCTTTTTCAGCCTACAGAAATTTACTAAGAAACAATAGGGAACGTTTCACTCCAGAGAAAACTTAGAAATGTGGTTAATTGTGTACTGCAATCCTACCAAAATGTAAATATAAAATTTATTGTGAGTTATAGTGTTAGATCTTTCTATTTGTTACTATGTTGCAAGACGGAGTGTGGTTATAAAGGGATTAAGTAGGCCTATGTGATTTTATGTGAGTGTCAATACACAAGTGGAATTTTTCATTAAAGGACCATAAAAAGGTTAGTGTAATTGTGTCAGCATGACTGAATTACAGCTTATCATTAAAATACTATACAAAGAAAGAATAATAGAAGTAATAATTGTATCATTAAAGGGTAAATTTCTCAATTGTTTATGCTATTTTTCAAGTGCTGATACAGCGAATAGTCCCTTGTTTATTTTGTAAAAAAAGCTAGACTAACTGTGTAAAAATTGTAACACAATTTTCGGTGTTAATATTAGTGTTCATTATATGTTTTATTATGACGGCTAAAATCCTTTGTTTAAAGCCTAAAAAGGGTTATTTCATGAAAATAAAAGGCTAAAATACCTTTTATAAAAGACTTAACATCCAGACCCTATTATAACTTTTAGGTGTCATAATTTTGAATTACAAGCTTTCTAAAATAAACTCATCGTAGTATCTCAACCTTATACTATATTGCACTTCTTAACCATTGAATCAAAACCAATCTTCTGATTTTAAAAAGACATTAGCTTTGTTATCTAATGAAATTGAACTGTTCTGAGCTGCTAATTTCCTTTTGAGAAAGCAATTTTTTATTCTGCGTGGAAATTTTGTTCTTGACTCTGGTCAAATTTCTATTAATTTTTTTTCTACTTCAAGTAGGCAAAATGTCGTCTTTGTTTTTAATTAATTAATCCCCACAGATCACTGAGTCCCCTTCTAGTGATGATTCTATGCTTTGTTCTTATGACCAGTATGGCAAATTACCCTGATTAAAACTTGATGGAAAAAGTTCAGGTGTCAGCTCTTTACAAGCTCTCTTGGGTGTGACTTATTCTCCTCTTATTAGGTAGGATTCCTTCAAACTGTAGAATGTTTTGTGAAATATCTTGGCCTGCGGAATGTTGACCGAATTGACATCGACATAATGAATTCTGACTTGATAATGATGTCAACAGAAAAGTGCTATGAACATACATAATTCTTATCAGTAAGCTGTCTGTCTTTCTTTGGTATTGCTCTATCCCATTTAAAAAATATATTTTATCGTTCGATGGTGCTTAAAACAATGGTTCTCTGGTGAAGACTTCATATACCCGCTCTTACATCCCGGCACAAAAAACAAAGGTATGTTGTATTTTTACCTTACTCTAGGTAAAACATATCCTTTGGAAGTTAGGGATAAATTTTTCGTTGCTTAAAATATAAAAAATAAATAAAAAAACTTGATTAAAAAACTGACATGAATTAACCCTTCATATTAATACAGGATGTTATTCAATTAGTTAAAACACACACTCCATGCACCTATAGCCCAGTCACCAGGTACTGAAAATTGGGTTTGCCTGGAAAAAGGTCCGAAGTTAATGATTTTTTAGTATGTTGTATATGGGTATTCTGAAGTGTAAAATCCAAGTTTTCCAATTCAAGAACCTTGTGCTAACTTCAGGGCAGCTGAAAAACCCCGAAATTTTTGGACTTTTTTTTCAATGTTTCCTTATAACTCCTAAACAACGCGTTTTATCTGAAAATACTCTATTATAAAAATTAAAGGGCAATAAATTTGCTACAATTTGCACTGTTTAAACGTTTTTTAAGTCGAATACGTACCGAGATATGGAGCTTCGAAGTTTTGAGTTATTTTTCAAAATATTGAAAAACTGCAAAAAATGCAGGATTTTCCCTAGTAAATTTCATCTTCCAACATCTTCCATAATAATAGTAGTAATGGTAGGTGAATCTAAATTAATAAATTTAACATCATCATCCCCCTCCCTCCCCCGTCAGGACGTTCTGTTGGGCGATTTCCTTGAAGGCCGTGGAACGGTTTATAGTCCAGTCACCAGGTACTTTTGCCTGGAAAAAGGTCCGAAGTTAATGATTTTTTAATATGTTGTATGTGGATATTCTGTGGGGTAGAATCCAATTCGAGAACCCTGTGCAAACTTCAGGAGAGCCGAAAAACCCCGAAATTTTGGGTTTTTTTTTCAGTGTTTTCCTTATAACTCCTAAACAATGCATATTAGTTTAAAACACTCCATTACAAAAGTTAAAGGGCATGAAATTTCCTATTATTTGAACTGTTTACATGTTTTCTAAAACCAAATATGTACCGATATATGGCGCTTCAAAGTTTTGAAAAATTCTCAAAATATCGGAAAACTGCGAGAATGGAGCATTTTTCCTAGTAACATTCATCTTTAAACGTTTCTGTATGAATAACGTTCAGTAACCTACACAATAAAAACCCCATTCTTAATGAGATGTTCATTTAAGAATAAAGTACACAATAATCGATACATAAAAATGTATTTTATAAAAATTTATACTACATATGATATGTGGATATATTAACTAAGTAGAAAATATGTAAATTATTACAAATTTCCATTAATATTGATTGATAAAAGCATTGGTCTCTTTGCTCCCGATTGGCAAATCGGCATCATCTCTCAGTAATTCCTCCTGAGCAATGATCTTATCGATGATTTCCTCCTTTGCTGCCATTTCAGCATTCACTCCTTACAGGATGAAGACCTTGGCAGCAGAAAATGTGTAGTAAGTGACTGCATAAGGTTGTATGGGGTAAGACTACATCACGCACGTTCCAGTCAGTGTGCAAGACCTATGTGGACTAGGTACAGAAACACTTTGGGTATAATGCCATAGTAGTATTCGATGGATATCTTAGTGACGTCGCTTATCAGAGCACCAAAGCAGCTGAACGATATCGCCGGGCTTTGCTGCAATCGTCCAGAAAATTTCTATTTTCGTTAACAACGGCCGTTACATTGTCGCAAGAAAAATTTTTGTCCAATGACACGAACAAGAGAAACTTTATTTCAATGCTGATGACTGAAATGGCAGCAAAGGGCATCGAAGTTTAGCAGGCAATAGAAGATGCTGATTTCATGATAGTGAAAACTGCAATATCTAAGGCTTCTGACTTTGATAGTGTTACTATCACAGGTGAAGACATCAATCTCTTAGTATTGCTGACTGCATTAGGCTCTTCTCAAAAGAACGTTTATTCTTAAAAGAGTGGGAGAGGTAATACCCCAGTGTTTTGTATTTGCCAGCTTCATGCAAATACAATACTCAGGATATTCTTTTCCTTCATGCAGCAAGCGGGTGTGACACTACATCAAACCCATTTGGACAAGGAAAGAAGAAAGTTTTCACTATGTATGAAAAAAACCGTTCTCTGTCTGACATCGTTAGTGTTTTCAAAGATAACGAAGCAACACCATACCAAATTTCGGAAGCAGGGGAAAAGTTTCTTGTGATACTGTACGGTGGTAACATGGACACAGATACTCTGGATGATCTTCGGTACCGAATATTTTCCAACTCCGTGTCAAAATCCAAATTCAACCTTGCCAGATTGCCCCCTACACAAGACGCTGCCCGGTACCATTCTTTTCGTACCTATCTGCAAGTGCAGACGTGGCTGGGCTACAAAAAGTTACCGTCAGTTTGGGGCTGGACTTTAACGAAACGAGGGCTGATCCCTATAACAACGACCATGGATGCAGCTCCAGGTTGCTGCACATGATACATTGCGAGTGCATGACAGGGTGCAATGCACTCTGCATGACAGACTTGCAGCTGCAAAAAAGCAGGACTCCGATGCTCAACCATCTGCAAGAATTGTGCAGGAAATGCTTGTGAGAATTCGCCTGAAACTGACATCAACGAGGAAGACACAGACATTGAGTGCGACGAGGAGGATGATGTCATCGATGAGATCATTGCCATTGGGACCAAAGAGATCAAGGCTTTTATGAATTAATATGAATGACTAATTTGTAATAATTTACATATTTTGTACTTAATATATCCACATGTCATTACATGTATTATACATTTTTATCACATTAATTTTTATACATCGAGAAATGTGTTCTTCATTCTGAAAAGAACATCTCATTAAGGGTGGGGTTTCGAATGTGTAGGTTATTGAACGTTATTCATATAGCATTATTGAAAGATGAAAGTTACTATAGTATATGAAATTTTATAGGGAAAATCCTGCATTTTTTGCAGTTTTTCAATATTTTGAAAAATAACTCGAAACTTCGAAGCTCCATATCTCGGTACGTATTCGACTTCAAAAAAGTTTAAACAGTGCAAATTGTAGCAAATTTATTGCCCTTTAATTTTCATAATAGAGTATTTTCAGGTAAAACGCGTTGTTTAGGAGTTATAAGGAAAACATTGAAAAAAGCCCAAAAATTTCGGGGTTTTTCGGCTGCCCTGAAGTTAGCACAAGGTTCTCGAATGGGAAAACTTGAATTCTACACCTCAGAATACCCATATACAACATACTAAAAAATCATTAACTTCGGACCTTTTTCCAGGCAAAAGTACCTGGTGACTGGACTACTAACTATAACGTCCACAGCTTGCAATACCATCTTTCCTGATCGCAATGCTTGCACTTTGATAGATCGCCGCAGTGCCACAGCTGTCTCCATATCACCAATGGTGGCGCAAGTGATCACACTTCTCAAGTTCTTTACGTAATGATACCGGCGTATTTATTTAGTACAAGAATATTGTCTTAGACATTGTGCAGTTAGAGTGTACAAGGACATATTTTTTTTAAGGATAAGTGATGCTTACATTTTAAAGTCGATGTGATAATTAACATTCTTAATTTTTAAAACTATATTAAATGGCTGAAATTAGTTGTATTTGTTTGTTTTGTTTTTATCTTCTGAATTCTTTTAGTACTAACATTTCTTTGTATTTGTGTTCAAGCTTACAGTTTGTTCTGATCCTCTGCAATGATTCTCTACTTTCAGGTGCTATCTTTGGAGGAACAGAAATGATTACTACACGTTCCCTCACTAAAGAAGCCTACTTGAAACACAACAATGTTCCAGACTGGGCAAACCTATCGTACAATTGTCGAGAAGAAGATAAAATATCACTTTGTTAATGAATATTTTATTAAAAAACTGATACACTCTAAATTAGGCCTATGTCTTGTCATTAAACATCTAATATTACCATATAAAATATAAATTCATTTTTCTATTTGTAATAAAATTTGTTGGTTATCATATATTCATATTTCAGTTTACATGTAATGGTTATTAACATTTGATGTAAGCTTGATCTATGTTTTTATTTTTTATAAAACTTAGTGTCCACATGAGAACCAAGAATGGCAGAAACTCTCGAAATTCATGTTTCAATGTATGGGCATGAGTCTGAGAGATAGTGGAGACTGGAGAGCGACATTCAGTATTAGTTTGTAGATGGATAAGCCTGTGCCAACAATCTCAGAGGGCAGAGCAGCTCACACAATACAAATCCATTTCATTTATCTAAGAATTCTCTCCTTGTGGATGATATTTTTTTCCCTTAAAACTCTGTTCACTAAGTTAAATATTGGCACACTCTAACGAGTAGTTCTAGTTATGCCTATTCTCCATGGTAATGTACATTGTTGTTTGATGTTCGTAATTCCATCATAAAAAAATACACCATCAGTAACAGCCGAGAGACTTGGAGGCTAAACACATAATCCCAATCCAGAAATCTATGAATAAAGTTGAAATACAGAAGTTAATGATACAGTGATTGAATGATATGCCCTATCTATCCATGTAATGCCAGGGCGTTTAGATTTACGTATAATGAGATCAGATCCTCTTGATTTGCCATACTATAAAATAAAAATCACTTGTCTGATACCAAAACTAAGTGAAATCATCAGTGGTCTCGGATTTGAAGGTTTTAACCTATTTTTTCCCTTGCTTCCTAATTAGAACATTTTAACATATTTTTCTGTTTCATGGCCCTTGTTTTCGATTATATGAATCTTATAGAACCTAAGAAGGCTAAACCGAACTGAAGGGCCTAAAAGGGGTTGTTAACGCAAGCTATAGGTTTTACTAGCATTTTTCTACGTGTCTAGTGAGTCTGTATATTTAAACTCTCCGCTAAATCTATTCCCGCTTAGTCAGCTAATGTAGCACAGTGATACAAGTGATTGCCGCCTGTTCTTGGCACTATTTCCAGCAGGTGCATACTTGTAAGACGCCTCGTGATACTAAGCAGCGTCATAGCCAAGCCAGTTAGAAGCCTGCGTCCACATGAGAAAGTCTATGTCGGATAGCTCTGCAGATTCGCACCTTTCAAGACAATAGCCAAAGTGGTTTTGTTCTTAAATGTGAATAAATACATAATACTTACAGTTACAAGTATTATCGTGTGCGAGTATTTAATCTACACTATTTACAGTAGATTCATCATTATCGGCTTATTAGATTCTTCTAAAAGCTCGTGTATTAATTCGAGTGTCTTGTGCCACACCAAGCATTCCTCAAATCAGCTATACAGTGTACTATTCTACAGATATCAGTGTTAATCCATCTTAAAATGAACACAGCAATCCTTACGAACATTTTGACATATAATTCATTACTGGCATAATTACAGTACAATTATCGCCATGTGTCTAGCTTCAGTTAATTCAGTGCATCTATTTAACCTATATTGTGTGAAATAAAGAGTTCCATCGTATTGTTACATGTTAATAGGTTTGTTCCAATATTACATTTGTGGACCTCTGTATCCAGCAACCTCGATCTAAGTCCACATCGCTCTACTAATCCTTTTATTATTGTTTTAAAGCAATAATTGGTCCTCCGCTATCAGAGATTCTTTCTAACTTCCCTTCCCATCATTTCCCTCTACGGCAGGTCATATGCCGTTCTTGTCCCCAACGTTTGCTCCTATCGCTACGGAAGCATCCACACCCAACAGGGGTTAAGGAGGACTTATGTTGAAAAGCTAGGGACTAAAGAGGACTTTTGCTGAAAACCTAGGAACTAAAGAGGATTTTTGCAGAAAAACACGATTTTTAAATAGATTTTCCAATTAATGCAGAGGAAAAGAAATTTGTGAATTTGTGCATTTTAAGAAAATACATAAAAAATTAATTTATACAACACACTGAAATTAACAATGTATATGTTGCTTTGTTGCTTGTCTTTGTAACCTTAAAAATATGCTGCTTCTCGCCGCAGGAAATGAAACTTGAGCTGTTTCCAATACTTTGAAATCTGCAACTAATCCATTGTCGTTTTCAACTTTCAGATATTAAGTTGCCAACCGACAAACAGAGAAGTATATTAAAGGAACAATTTCGTGACACTCCAGTTTACTTTTTTTTTTTTTTAGGTCGAAGTAAAATTGTTGTGCTTAAGATAGTTTGATATGACCAGACAGAAATCTTCAAAAATAGGACTTTCCGGCAGTGGATTGAGGAAGACCCCAATTTCACAACTGATGATCGAGTAATTTTCTGCCAAGCCTGTCAAAAACAAGAAACATAGCTATCTTTCATTTTCTCTACCAGATTTCTTCCTTCGGATTTTGAAAATCAAAATTTTGAATACTTTTACTAACATGCATACGTGGTTCAAATCAAGTTGACATTTTTCATGACCACATTATTATTTTTTAATTATTGCCATCTTCTTAGTGTTCGTTTGTTG
>CAXKWD010000336.1:0-23627 GCA_964059195.1 Ectobius pallidus
ATTTAAGGATATGTATTACAATTTATGAAATAATTTGTTAATTAAACCAATAAATATGAAGTATAAATATACCTGTTTAAAGCAGATCCCATCAAGGAGTTTGAAAAATGACGACGAATACTAAAATTAATCATATTGAAGAATTTTCTTAACACACATCATAATTTGTTACGCATAAAAATTTATTGGACATTAAGTATTATAAATAGCTTGCCTACATATATTAAACAGACATCTTAACTTTAATTACTTTAGTATTTTTGCTTAAAGTAAATGATGGTCAGAATACGCAATGCAAATTATAATTCATTTGACTTTATTAACTGTGCGGATGTCAAGAGTTTAACATTCAACAGTGAATGAATGACGAATTTGGGTATCAAGTATAAGGGTTAAATGTTTCAGGCATTGTAAAAGCTATCTATTATGACTTCTGACTTTTTTTAAACTAGATGAAACTAATATCAGGAATATAATGACATTGATGCCATAAAATATTTCATTAGAGAAAAAACTGAATTTTCTACTATCTTTGGACTCATATTAAATTAGTTTCTGAAGTTACAAATTATGTTTCAGAGAGATTGATCAGTAAATAAATAAATAAGCTCATAAAATCCATTCGGGGCAAGGCCTCCTACCTACATAGGGATGGCTCTATTATTACTCACATGGGGAGCCTTTTCGTGCGCATGTGAGTGATTTATCTCTTTAAGGCTGATAGTATAATCATTACACTGCACTATGCATGGCTACTTCACTCCCTGCAGTTAATCAATATCTAATTAAAATTACTACTTCTTTTAACTTGTGTTACGAAGTTTAATTTAGTTCTTTTGCTCTTCAGATTACAAAATGAGAATTAAAAAAAAAAACAACAAAAACAAAAACAAACAATCACACACATCTAATTGAGTAAATTGAAAATTATTAAAATCTTACTTCATATGCTAGTTTTATTTTATTATATTTACATGGAATATATTATTTGAGATACATAAATTAATTGCCCAAACGAGCTAGATACTCGTGTCCGTTTTGGTTTATTTTAACGTAAATATAATTTCTTAAAGTTTAAGATCTTGAATATTGAAGAGCAAAGTGGGACTTAAGATCTAACAGGATGTGGCATATATATTTAAATAGTGACATAAGTATCATAACAATAATATTAGGATGAAAGAAATTGTAAATTATGAAATAAGATATTTAATACTCTTATTTAATTTGTACTGTCCATATTTTCTGATTCTGGATATGACTTGGACCATTATGACTGCTATTTTTGGGGCCAGCAATAGTAAAATGTTTAGTTTCTATTTAATGCAAGGTTTTATTAACTGCTTGTATTATAGTAAGTAGTATGGTTTTGTCACCTACGTCACAGGTGGCCCAGGTGGCGCGGTAGGGGAAACGGGTCACGTGACAGGTGGCGCTGTAGGGGAAGGTGGGCGTGGCTATGACGTCACGGATTCTGATTGGTTGGATTGGGTCACATGACAGGAGGCGCTGGAGGGGAGGGTGGCGCGGCTATGACGTCACGGATTACGTCATTGGTGGCCCGGTAGGGGAAGGCGGCGCGGTTATGACGTCATGGAGGGGAGGGAGGCGCGGCTATGACGTCACCACAGGTGGCCCGGTAGGGGAGGGTGGCGCGGTTATGACGTCACAAGTGGGCGTGGCTATAACCACGTGATTCAAAATGGCGTCGGTTCCGGTTCCTATTGCAAATGGCGGCGGTTCCGGTTCCTATTTCAAATGGCGTACGAAGCGCGAAATTTAAAATTTGGGAATTTATAATATAATTGGTTACGTTTCCGGCGCGAAATTCAAAATTTGGTATTTCATAATGAAAATGGCTACGTTTCCGGTTCCTATTTCAAATGACGGATGGTGGGAAATTTAAAGTTTATATATTGGTAATGTTTTACAAAATGGCGGCATGGCTTACGTCATTGCAGGATTGGAAGGATTAGATCACGTGACAGGTGGAATGTTTTGGTGGGCGGATGGCGGTTGATTTGAAAATTGCAAAAGGTGGAAATTGAATATTACAATTGCAAATAACGGATGGTGGGAAATTTGAAATTTGTATATTGGTATTGTTTTACAAGATGGCGACATTGCTTACGTCATTGCAGGATTGGAAGGATTAGATCACGTGACAGGTGGAATGTTTTACAATATGGCGACATCGCTTACGTCATCAGACCTATCTCATCAGTAGACGTCACTTCTTATACGTCACAAGTGTATTGAGAGGATTGGGAGGAATGGTAGGGGAGGGAGGAATGATTACGTCATCAGAGGAATAAGAGGGGAAGGTGGATTGTTTTACAATATGGCAGCATCGCATACGTCATCAGAGGAGGATTGGGTCGCTTACGTCAGAGGAGGATTGAGAGGAGGAATGATTTATGACGTCACAGCAGATTTTAATCTCTATGTCTTTTTAGCATGGAAGCATTACACTATGACGGTTTCTCACAACGCATAAATACGTCATATTCCTACACATAGGTTTTCTGTAAGATGTTTATTTCACTATGGTCCTGGGATCGACTCAACCTGGATACCTAAGGCTGTTAACCTTATTATTATTATTATTATTATTATTATTATTATTATTATCAGACGCAGTTGGAAATGTAGAGAAGCGTTTTTTTATACCTTCAAGTATTTTTTTATAATTATATTTCACATACAGTTTTTCCGTAAGATGTCTATTTATCTAAAAAATAGCCCTGAGGTCAACTCAGCCTAGGTTTACCGATTAGCGTTTAATTTTTACTTTGGTCCTATGGTAAAGGCGGCCGGTGCGTAAAACTCATGCTGGGGTCTTTAGAGGGGATATATTATGATAATAATTACAGGATTTTATAATGTCGATACAGAAAGCCAGTGAATGTTTAATCATATGCGTGCAGTGATTTTGTTTAGGTAGCAGTAGTATCATCTCGCCCTCCATACATGTTATCTCTCTTACTATGCAGCGGTAATATAACGCTGTACGCTTATCGCTATCTTACAACGTCATTCATTGAGACTTCCTTTTAAATCCTAACTCTATCATATTATAAAGTCGCAGGCCAGTACTTTTAAATATTAAATCCCTAATCATAGCACATGTCTTATGTAGTATTAGTCAACAGTATTTTTATTGCGGAATATTGTAATATTTCATCGCAGAGTGGTAGTGAACTTATTTTGTAATATTCCATCGCTGAGTGGTTCTGAGTTCGATTCAAAGTCAGTAAAGGCATATTCAGCTTTTTTCACAAGTAGGAAACGCGAAATATCAAATAACTGCTGATAAGCTTTAGCATATATTTCTCCCAGTGTTTCATCTCTGATGGAACCTTATATTATTTTTAATGTAGTTTCATACAGAGTATGTCAGCATTTATTGCATGAAAATTAATATTTTATTTCCGCACCAGAATTAAATATCGGATATCTGTTGATGTCATCGTAAATGAATATTTTTCGCATACGTCATCGATTTAATGTGGGAATTCGCGAAATGAATTGTTCACAAAGATGAAAAGCGAAATATCAAATAACTGCTGATAAGCTTTAACGTATATTTACCAAGTCGTGAGGCTAAAACTTTTTCTATCGTCAGCATTTTTTAAACTGCAATCATGCCATTGGTGTAAAATAGATTTTTCCTGTTGCGAGCCTATTTCAAAGCATCATTATATAATCCAAGAACACGCATCGATAGTCTTAATCATACTTGTATATGTAACGATTGTGAATATTCTCATTCTATAAAACTTCGCCATGGCACCTATCCATAACAACCATCACTTGTACGAGATCCCAGATCAGGTGTTTATCATACCTGATGAGGAACCACCAACACTACCAACGCAGCCTAACCCTCCAGAGTTCTTTAACATTAAGTTGTACAACGTAGAGGGACATCACACCGCTGATTTAGAGTTTGGTGTGATTTCGGTAAGAATATACAGCGTGGACCACAGCCCCGAGACATCTGTACTTCTACCATGTGGGAACACTCATTTTGAGAGTGCAGGGGATGATGTGACACACATTCAGGCCCACCACGATGAGGTCTGCGATGGACAACAACATTTTCACCGCTGTCGAACCACCAAAGATGGCTTCTTCAGCACATGGTCGTGGCGTTGCAGCCAGAGCTGTCCTCTGTTCGAGAGGTTCCAAAAAGCTGTAAGTACTAATATCAATACTCATTACATTTATTGTAAAACCCGTTCTTACTATGTCCAGTTAAGTAGGAGTAAATGTTTGGATAAGTTTATAGTACGAGATGTTTTCAAATGACGTTATTAGCTCTTACCATAACTTATTAAAATACATTATATATATAGGCTTATATATTTTATATATTACGCTTATTATTCAATTCCTGTTAAAATCTAAAAGTTAAACTATTTTCTAAAGAATAACGAAGAATGAAATCCTCCTCAAGTAAAGTGTTTGTAAAAAATGAAAAGAAAGTTACAACGTTTCTAACCTCACCCCCCGAAGGATAAAAAACCCAAATATAATCTGATGTACGTGTAGAGGAAGTAAATAGTAAATTAAGTAACTGTTCAAACTTTCATAATAGTTCGATCTAGTTTTCATTAGATTTTTTATCTTTTTACTTATATTGACATTGTTCTTCATCACCATTATCATTATGGAAGAAGCTAACTAATTTTACATCTACACTTTAATTCAGTTCGCGAGAAGTATAACCTCGAAAAATCCTTCGTTAGAAGTTTACATGTGCATTTTCCTATAGTAACGATTACTCTCAGTTAAGAGATTTTTACCAACAGTTATCGCCTAACCAAATATTACAAAATCGAACTATCAACAAAGTAATCGTAAAAGTAGCCATAATTATTTTACTGGAGGTGGTAATAACGGTCCTTAATATCATAACATATTGCTTATAGTGTTTATATTTTTTTCAGATGACGGAAGCCTTCTTCAACGATGGCCACTGCAGCCAGTGAACTGTACATCATCCACTAATATATATTGGGTCATGTTTAAAACTTTGTAGTAATACAAATAAATATCTAGTCAGAACAAAATCTGTGTCAACCACAAGTAATTGAAACCAGAGCTATATTTCTATCCTGATATTATTTCTTCATACTTCCTTTTTGTTTCAAAAGTATTACTCTTTACACATTTCCACCACTAAATCAATATTCTATGTCTTCCGAGGCATACTCGTTAATGTATTAAAGTCATAGAGTTTTATCTAATTTTCAACATGTATAAATTATTATCTTAACTTATTACTACTATTTTCCTTCATTTCTTTTATTGTTATCACAAAATTTACAGCCAAGTGAGGTACTCTTCACTTTCCGCTTTTCCTATATTATATCACATGCTTTATTTATTTATTTATTTATTCAAAATCTTAACATCAGTAGAGTAAGAAGTAAAATATGTATTATAAAGAAATCTTTTTCGTTACAACTTCAACAGAATTTTTTCATCTCATAATGTATGCAAAAGTTCAGTCACATCCTTAAATTATATACCAAATTCATTTCCCTCATTACATAACCTTCCATCAAGATGATTATTTATTTATCAAGTCATCAAATATCAAAAAAGTTAAAAAATCTATTTAAATAATTATAATCATTGAATTTTAGCTAATTTGTGACATCATATGTGAAATATTTTTCTTAGCTTCTGGTAATATGCACATTATATTTTATGTATCAAATGATTATGCAAATATCAGAGTCAAGAAAATAACATACATCTTCTAGCATATAGAGAGTAAGTTTCACAACGCAAAACGTACACGTGAGAAGGTGTTGATTAGTCAGCAAAGTATATCAGGATCCAAGTCTCTATACCGTACACCTTCATTAAGGAAAAAAGATATCGCGTATAATTTTCATAATAAGCATTTATATTTTGCATGCTTTTTCCCTAACGTCCTGATTATAATATTCAATTAGATATAAGTTACCATAGCTATGTTATGAATACAATGTTGAGGTTCAGGTTTTACATCTGCTTCATGTATGAAACTTGGAAATAAGACTTAGATAACGCATAAATTTCATAACCTGTTCATGTTTCGCGACACCTAATAGTTATTGGTAATATTGTTTTAAATTTAAAGTCATTACCTAAGTTCTCATCATTACTTAAAATACATTTGAATTCAACCAGTCTTAGACCCATATTTTATAAACACTTGACACAAGTAACATTTTTACGAGATCTTTATCATAATTTACAGATCACCTAAACATCTCCATTTTGCTTCAAAGTGATGTTCTTTACGTATTTCTTTTATAATGTGGTACCATCTCCTTAGTATGCAAAATGTCATAGATTTTTACCTAGTTTGCACCATCATGTTTGAATTAGTTTCTTAGCTTTCCACCGATGTTTAACTGAACCTATACAATAGTCCATCAATTTTTTCTTTTTATCATACAACCTACCTAATTATCCTCACAAAATGGGGTTATTACCAAGTTAACATACATTTTTTATATAATACATCACAAGTTTAGCTTTTAAAGATAATATGCTTAAGTTCTCACCATTACTTAAAATGCCTTTGAACTCGACATGTTCATCATTCCAGTCTTAGACCTAATATTTTAAATGCACTTGAAACAAATATAATTTTTTGCGAGATCTTTATCATAATTTACAGAGCACCTAATAGTTATTTGTAATATTGTTTCAAATTTAAAGTCATTGTATCCGTTAGTCTTCACAATATTTCATTTTACTTTTTCGGTTATGGTCGTTCTATATATTACATTTTCTACTTTAGTTCTACTATTGAGGCTTCTTTGACAAAGGCAATTACTTACTTTATCTCATTATAACATATAATAAGAAACCTTATTTTTAGATAGTAAAGAAGAGGAAGACCTAAATGAATGAATAAAACCAAAGTGATAAAAGCACAATCTTTTGTAAGTTAATTCATAACTAGATTTTCTCACGTTTAACAAAGTCCAGTTTTCCATAACCTATCCTATTCATATTTCCTAGGACGAGGGACTGTTAAATAAAAAAACACATCTCAGGATTATAGAATTTTATTCATTTTATTACATTCATACTAGGATTTCATACACAACGTAAGTACATTAACATTTCACAATGTACATTTCATATTAGACTCATTATGAAAAAGTAATCTGGTTTCACAGTCTCTTAATTCGTCAAGCTTTGGAACACTAAGATCGTTCATGTTTATAACAGATCTCTGCAAAAGTTTACAATGAAGAACATCTACACTTTCAAGAACAGGCTTCAAATCATCGTAGTATAAGTATCCCTCTACCACAGAACTATATGGATGTAAGATTCGATGTGCTACAACTTTACATCTAGGTAAATGTGTTTATGCAGTCAGAGAACAAAATGTACATTTCTACCATCCACCGATGTAAACATGATAAAATCGCTTCTCTTAAGTAGAGAGTGGGAAGGTTTTTGATAGTACGACTCTTACATTCCAGTTTATAAAGTATTCAATACGCTCCAGTCTTACTGTTTACGATCGAGTCATTGTTTGAAACTCTTACGTAATCGTAGTCATTCTATGATTTTTCTCCCCCGCAATTCAGATATGATTTCTTGTATCTCGCTGTGATGAGAATAATTCCCTACCGCAGATGAGGACAAAAGTAAACGTAATCTGTCAATGAGCTCATTCGGATCAGGCCAGTATTTATAATCACATTTACGATTCGTATGTACTTCTCCTGTATGCTGCGACGAAGCCTCGTTGGAAGAGTCGAAATCTTGTTCTTCTTTTTCAACATCATCTTGTTCTTCCTCTTCTTGTTCTTCTTCTTCCTCTTCCGTATCCTCTTCAGGAAATAGTTGTTTACTCATATGATTGTATTTTTGCGTATCGAATCTACATACTTTTTTAACGATGGGGTAAGCATGGTCACCGATGTTCGTATACAAGTCAGGAATTCGATCGGAAACGGTTTTCTGTTTGTTATTAGTCATCCTTTCACGACAAATTGAGCACATGGATAGATATAGAGATATCATATACTGTGTAACGTTTGCAAATTTTCTAGATAGTTCAATATACATTTTATCTCGACCACAATGTCCTATTGCTGTATGGGTGGTATCAATAACGTCGTATATTTCGTCAGCAGAAAGGTAACATTTTATATTAGTATCGCCATCGGTTTTTGCAACAAGTTTCCTCATTCCTCCTAATTCTGATACATCAAATCTTTTCAATCTTCTTTTCTGTATAGCTGTCTTATATTTTGCTTTTTTAGCATCATCCACCTCTCGCATGAGTGAAAAGTATTTTTCCTTTGTTAGAACATTAAAATGAGAAGATATTTCACTCTTAGTTCTTAAAAGCTCAACCATGAATCTCTCTCTACATTTGTTTTTAGTTTTGTTACAAATTGGCCAACTCTCATCCATGATAAGAAGAAACGTAGAATGATACTAAATGCAAGTCACCAATTATGTATATTGTTGTTCACAGCTTCGCAATGAATGTCCTATTGTTGTATGGGTGGTATCTAGTCAGAACTAGTCTTAACTGACTTTTTCTAGTTAGATCTAGTCTTAACTGACTTTTTTCTAGTTAGAACTAGTCTTAACTGACTTTTTCTAGTTAGATCTAGTCTTAACCGACTTTTTTCTAGTTAGAACTAGTCTTAACTGACTTTTTTCTAGCTAGAACTAGTCTTAACTGACTTTTTTCTAGTTAGAACTAGTCTTAACTGACTTTTGTTTTCTCACCTTAACAGCTTGACGGTTGAACAGCAACTAATTGTATTTGACATACATCAATTATTTATTGGTAAAACTCGTGACGTCTAACAAGAAAGATCATTTTGATCATATCTCGCATAATACTTGTTGAATAATGAACCCGTTGGTCTTTCCGGAATTACTAGGCCCACACACACACACACAACAAATACGCATCATCCACGAAGCAATCTCATAAAAGAAGTCTTAACACCGATAAGATTAAAAAGGATTATATCCAAAACACTAAGTTATGTTAGGTTAGGCTAGATTAGGTTAGGCTAGGTTAGGTTAGCAGGATGATATTTTAAAATTATTTCTACATTAATGAAAATTCTAAGATAGGTTAGGTAGATTATGTTGGGTTAGGTTAGGTTATGGAAGGTTAGGTTATGTTAGGTTAGGTTAGGTTATGATAGGTTACGTTAGGTTAGCAGGATATTTTAAAATCATTTCTACATTGATAGAAAGGCTAAGTTCCTTGGCACATTTTATCAATGTTTCTAGAAATAATTTTAAAATATCGTCCTGCTAACCTAACGTAACCTATCATAACCTAACCTAACCTAACATAACCTAACCTTCCATAACCTAACCTAACCCAACATAATCTACCTAACCTATCTTAGAATTTTCATTAATGTAGAAATAATTTTAAAATATCATCCTGCTAACCTAACCTAGCCTAACCTAATCTAGCCTAACCTAACATAACTTAGTGTTTTGGATATAATCCTTTTTAATCTTATCGGTGTTAAGACTTCTTTTATGAGATTGCTTCGTGGATGATGCGTATTTGTTGTGTGTGTGTGTGTGGGCCTAGTAATTCCGGAAAGACCAACGGGTTCATTATTCAACAAGTATTATGCGAGATATGATCAAAATGATCTTTCTTGTTAGACGTCACGAGTTTTACCAATAAATAATTGATGTATGTCAAATACAATTAGTTGCTGTTCAACCGTCAAGCTGTTAAGGTGAGAAAACAAAAGTCAGTTAAGACTAGTTCTAACTAGAAAAAAGTCAGTTAAGACTAGTTCTAGCTAGAAAAAAGTCAGTTAAGACTAGTTCTAACTAGAAAAAAGTCGGTTAAGACTAGATCTAACTAGAAAAAGTCAGTTAAGACTAGTTCTAACTAGAAAAAAGTCAGTTAAGACTAGATCTAACTAGAAAAAGTCAGTTAAGACTAGTTCTGACTAGATACCACCCATACAACAATAGGACATTCATTGCGAAGCTGTGAACAACAATATACATAATTGGTGACTTGCATTTAGTATCATTCTACGTTTCTTCTTATCATGGATGAGAGTTGGCCAATTTGTAACAAAACTAAAAACAAATGTAGAGAGAGATTCATGGTTGAGCTTTTAAGAACTAAGAGTGAAATATCTTCTCATTTTAATGTTCTAACAAAGGAAAAATACTTTTCACTCATGCGAGAGGTGGATGATGCTAAAAAAGCAAAATATAAGACAGCTATACAGAAAAGAAGATTGAAAAGATTTGATGTATCAGAATTAGGAGGAATGAGGAAACTTGTTGCAAAAACCGATGGCGATACTAATATAAAATGTTACCTTTCTGCTGACGAAATATACGACGTTATTGATACCACCCATACAGCAATAGGACATTGTGGTCGAGATAAAATGTATATTGAACTATCTAGAAAATTTGCAAACGTTACACAGTATATGATATCTCTATATCTATCCATGTGCTCAATTTGTCGTGAAAGGATGACTAATAACAAACAGAAAACCGTTTCCGATCGAATTCCTGACTTGTATACGAACATCGGTGACCATGCTTACCCCATCGTTAAAAAAGTATGTAGATTCGATACGCAAAAATACAATCATATGAGTAAACAACTATTTCCTGAAGAGGATACGGAAGAGGAAGAAGAAGAACAAGAAGAGGAAGAACAAGATGATGTTGAAAAAGAAGAACAAGATTTCGACTCTTCCAACGAGGCTTCGTCGCAGCATACAGGAGAAGTACATACGAATCGTAAATGTGATTATAAATACTGGCCTGATCCGAATGAGCTCATTGACAGATTACGTTTACTTTTGTCCTCATCTGCGGTAGGGAATTATTCTCATCACAGCGAGATACAAGAAATCATATCTGAATTGCGGGGGAGAAAAATCATAGAATGACTACGATTACGTAAGAGTTTCAAACAATGACTCGATCGTAAACAGTAAGACTGGAGCGTATTGAATACTTTATAAACTGGAATGTAAGAGTCGTACTATCAAAAACCTTCCCACTCTCTACTTAAGAGAAGCGATTTTATCATGTTTACATCGGTGGATGGTAGAAATGTACATTTTGTTCTCTGACTGCATAAACACATTTACCTAGATGTAAAGTTGTAGCACATCGAATCTTACATCCATATAGTTCTGTGGTAGAGGGATACTTATACTACGATGATTTGAAGCCTGTTCTTGAAAGTGTAGATGTTCTTCATTGTAAACTTTTGCAGAGATCTGTTATAAACATGAACGATCTTAGTGTTCCAAAGCTTGACGAATTAAGAGACTGTGAAACCAGATTACTTTTTCATAATGAGTCTAATATGAAATGTACATTGTGAAATGTTAATGTACTTACGTTGTGTATGAAATCCTAGTATGAATGTAATAAAATGAATAAAATTCTATAATCCTGAGATGTGTTTTTTTATTTAACAGTCCCTCGTCCTAGGAAATATGAATAGGATAGGTTATGGAAAACTGGACTTTGTTAAACGTGAGAAAATCTAGTTATGAATTAACTTACAAAAGATTGTGCTTTTATCACTTTGGTTTTATTCATTCATTTAGGTCTTCCTCTTCTTTACTATCTAAAAATAAGGTTTCTTATTATATGTTATAATGAGATAAAGTAAGTAATTGCCTTTGTCAAAGAAGCCTCAATAGTAGAACTAAAGTAGAAAATGTAATATATAGAACGACCATAACCGAAAAAGTAAAATGAAATATTGTGAAGACTAACGGATACAATGACTTTAAATTTGAAACAATATTACAAATAACTATTAGGTGCTCTGTAAATTATGATAAAGATCTCGCAAAAAATTATATTTGTTTCAAGTGCATTTAAAATATTAGGTCTAAGACTGGAATGATGAACATGTCGAGTTCAAAGGCATTTTAAGTAATGGTGAGAACTTAAGCATATTATCTTTAAAAGCTAAACTTGTGATGTATTATATAAAAAATGTATGTTAACTTGGTAATAACCCCATTTTGTGAGGATAATTAGGTAGGTTGTATGATAAAAAGAAAAAATTGATGGACTATTGTATAGGTTCAGTTAAACATCGGTGGAAAGCTAAGAAACTAATTCAAACATGATGGTGCAAACTAGGTAAAAATCTATGACATTTTGCATACTAAGGAGATGGTACCACATTATAAAAGAAATACGTAAAGAACATCACTTTGAAGCAAAATGGAGATGTTTAGGTGATCTGTAAATTATGATAAAGATCTCGTAAAAATGTTACTTGTGTCAAGTGTTTATAAAATATGGGTCTAAGACTGGTTGAATTCAAATGTATTTTAAGTAATGATGAGAACTTAGGTAATGACTTTAAATTTAAAACAATATTACCAATAACTATTAGGTGTCGCGAAACATGAACAGGTTATGAAATTTATGCGTTATCTAAGTCTTATTTCCAAGTTTCATACATGAAGCAGATGTAAAACCTGAACCTCAACATTGTATTCATAACATAGCTATGGTAACTTATATCTAATTGAATATTATAATCAGGACGTTAGGGAAAAAGCATGCAAAATATAAATGCTTATTATGAAAATTATACGCGATATCTTTTTTCCTTAATGAAGGTGTACGGTATAGAGACTTGGATCCTGATATACTTTGCTGACTAATCAACACCTTCTCACGTGTACGTTTTGCGTTGTGAAACTTACTCTCTATATGCTAGAAGATGTATGTTATTTTCTTGACTCTGATATTTGCATAATCATTTGATACATAAAATATAATGTGCATATTACCAGAAGCTAAGAAAAATATTTCACATATGATGTCACAAATTAGCTAAAATTCAATGATTATAATTATTTAAATAGATTTTTTAACTTTTTTGATATTTGATGACTTGATAAATAAATAATCATCTTGATGGAAGGTTATGTAATGAGGGAAATGAATTTGGTATATAATTTAAGGATGTGACTGAACTTTTGCATACATTATGAGATGAAAAAATTCTGTTGAAGTTGTAACGAAAAAGATTTCTTTATAATACATATTTTACTTCTTACTCTACTGATGTTAAGATTTTGAATAAATAAATAAATAAATAAAGCATGTGATATAATATAGGAAAAGCGGAAAGTGAAGAGTACCTCACTTGGCTGTAAATTTTGTGATAACAATAAAAGAAATGAAGGAAAATAGTAGTAATAAGTTAAGATAATAATTTATACATGTTGAAAATTAGATAAAACTCTATGACTTTAATACATTAACGAGTATGCCTCGGAAGACATAGAATATTGATTTAGTGGTGGAAATGTGTAAAGAGTAATACTTTTGAAACAAAAAGGAAGTATGAAGAAATAATATCAGGATAGAAATATAGCTCTGGTTTCAATTACTTGTGGTTGACACAGATTTTGTTCTGACTAGATATTTATTTGTATTACTACAAAGTTTTAAACATGACCCAATATATATTAGTGGATGATGTACAGTTCACTGGCTGCAGTGGCCATCGTTGAAGAAGGCTTCCGTCATCTGAAAAAAATATAAACACTATAAGCAATATGTTATGATATTAAGGACCGTTATTACCACCTCCAGTAAAATAATTATGGCTACTTTTACGATTACTTTGTTGATAGTTCGATTTTGTAATATTTGGTTAGGCGATAACTGTTGGTAAAAATCTCTTAACTGAGAGTAATCGTTACTATAGGAAAATGCACATGTAAACTTCTAACGAAGGATTTTTCGAGGTTATACTTCTCGCGAACTGAATTAAAGTGTAGATGTAAAATTAGTTAGCTTCTTCCATAATGATAATGGTGATGAAGAACAATGTCAATATAAGTAAAAAGATAAAAAATCTAATGAAAACTAGATCGAACTATTATGAAAGTTTGAACAGTTACTTAATTTACTATTTACTTCCTCTACACGTACATCAGATTATATTTGGGTTTTTTATCCTTCGGGGGGTGAGGTTAGAAACGTTGTAACTTTCTTTTCATTTTTTACAAACACTTTACTTGAGGAGGATTTCATTCTTCGTTATTCTTTAGAAAATAGTTTAACTTTTAGATTTTAACAGGAATTGAATAATAAGCGTAATATATAAAATATATAAGCCTATATATATAATGTATTTTAATAAGTTATGGTAAGAGCTAATAACGTCATTTGAAAACATCTCGTACTATAAACTTATCCAAACATTTACTCCTACTTAACTGGACATAGTAAGAACGGGTTTTACAATAAATGTAATGAGTATTGATATTAGTACTTACAGCTTTTTGGAACCTCTCGAACAGAGGACAGCTCTGGCTGCAACGCCACGACCATGTGCTGAAGAAGCCATCTTTGGTGGTTCGACAGCGGTGAAAATGTTGTTGTCCATCGCAGACCTCATCGTGGTGGGCCTGAATGTGTGTCACATCATCCCCTGCACTCTCAAAATGAGTGTTCCCACATGGTAGAAGTACAGATGTCTCGGGGCTGTGGTCCACGCTGTATATTCTTACCGAAATCACACCAAACTCTAAATCAGCGGTGTGATGTCCCTCTACGTTGTACAACTTAATGTTAAAGAACTCTGGAGGGTTAGGCTGCGTTGGTAGTGTTGGTGGTTCCTCATCAGGTATGATAAACACCTGATCTGGGATCTCGTACAAGTGATGGTTGTTATGGATAGGTGCCATGGCGAAGTTTTATAGAATGAGAATATTCACAATCGTTACATATACAAGTATGATTAAGACTATCGATGCGTGTTCTTGGATTATATAATGATGCTTTGAAATAGGCTCGCAACAGGAAAAATCTATTTTACACCAATGGCATGATTGCAGTTTAAAAAATGCTGACGATAGAAAAAGTTTTAGCCTCACGACTTGGTAAATATACGTTAAAGCTTATCAGCAGTTATTTGATATTTCGCTTTTCATCTTTGTGAACAATTCATTTCGCGAATTCCCACATTAAATCGATGACGTATGCGAAAAATATTCATTTACGATGACATCAACAGATATCCGATATTTAATTCTGGTGCGGAAATAAAATATTAATTTTCATGCAATAAATGCTGACATACTCTGTATGAAACTACATTAAAAATAATATAAGGTTCCATCAGAGATGAAACACTGGGAGAAATATATGCTAAAGCTTATCAGCAGTTATTTGATATTTCGCGTTTCCTACTTGTGAAAAAAGCTGAATATGCCTTTACTGACTTTGAATCGAACTCAGAACCACTCAGCGATGGAATATTACAAAATAAGTTCACTACCACTCTGCGATGAAATATTACAATATTCCGCAATAAAAATACTGTTGACTAATACTACATAAGACATGTGCTATGATTAGGGATTTAATATTTAAAAGTACTGGCCTGCGACTTTATAATATGATAGAGTTAGGATTTAAAAGGAAGTCTCAATGAATGACGTTGTAAGATAGCGATAAGCGTACAGCGTTATATTACCGCTGCATAGTAAGAGAGATAACATGTATGGAGGGCGAGATGATACTACTGCTACCTAAACAAAATCACTGCACGCATATGATTAAACATTCACTGGCTTTCTGTATCGACATTATAAAATCCTGTAATTATTATCATAATATATCCCCTCTAAAGACCCCAGCATGAGTTTTACGCACCGGCCGCCTTTACCATAGGACCAAAGTAAAAATTAAACGCTAATCGGTAAACCTAGGCTGAGTTGACCTCAGGGCTATTTTTTAGATAAATAGACATCTTACGGAAAAACTGTATGTGAAATATAATTATAAAAAAATACTTGAAGGTATAAAAAAACGCTTCTCTACATTTCCAACTGCGTCTGATAATAATAATAATAATAATAATAATAATAATAATAATAAGGTTAACAGCCTTAGGTATCCAGGTTGAGTCGATCCCAGGACCATAGTGAAATAAACATCTTACAGAAAACCTATGTGTAGGAATATGACGTATTTATGCGTTGTGAGAAACCGTCATAGTGTAATGCTTCCATGCTAAAAAGACATAGAGATTAAAATCTGCTGTGACGTCATAAATCATTCCTCCTCTCAATCCTCCTCTGACGTAAGCGACCCAATCCTCCTCTGATGACGTATGCGATGCTGCCATATTGTAAAACAATCCACCTTCCCCTCTTATTCCTCTGATGACGTAATCATTCCTCCCTCCCCTACCATTCCTCCCAATCCTCTCAATACACTTGTGACGTATAAGAAGTGACGTCTACTGATGAGATAGGTCTGATGACGTAAGCGATGTCGCCATATTGTAAAACATTCCACCTGTCACGTGATCTAATCCTTCCAATCCTGCAATGACGTAAGCAATGTCGCCATCTTGTAAAACAATACCAATATACAAATTTCAAATTTCCCACCATCCGTTATTTGCAATTGTAATATTCAATTTCCACCTTTTGCAATTTTCAAATCAACCGCCATCCGCCCACCAAAACATTCCACCTGTCACGTGATCTAATCCTTCCAATCCTGCAATGACGTAAGCCATGCCGCCATTTTGTAAAACATTACCAATATATAAACTTTAAATTTCCCACCATCCGTCATTTGAAATAGGAACCGGAAACGTAGCCATTTTCATTATGAAATACCAAATTTTGAATTTCGCGCCGGAAACGTAACCAATTATATTATAAATTCCCAAATTTTAAATTTCGCGCTTCGTACGCCATTTGAAATAGGAACCGGAACCGCCGCCATTTGCAATAGGAACCGGAACCGACGCCATTTTGAATCACGTGGTTATAGCCACGCCCACTTGTGACGTCATAACCGCGCCACCCTCCCCTACCGGGCCACCTGTGGTGACGTCATAGCCGCGCCTCCCTCCCCTCCATGACGTCATAACCGCGCCGCCTTCCCCTACCGGGCCACCAATGACGTAATCCGTGACGTCATAGCCGCGCCACCCTCCCCTCCAGCGCCTCCTGTCATGTGACCCAATCCAACCAATCAGAATCCGTGACGTCATAGCCACGCCCACCTTCCCCTACAGCGCCACCTGTCACGTGACCCGTTTCCCCTACCGCGCCACCTGGGCCACCTGTGACGTAGGTGACAAAACCATACTACTATAGTATATTATAGTTTAGTTAGTTTAGACATTTTGCGCATAGAAACTAAACGGAATGAACTGAAAAGGCTCAAAAGGTTTGAAAATATGAATGTTTGAAAATTGGAAATTGCAGACAGTTTAGAGATAAGGATGATAAAGAAATGAGTAATAGTGGTGTTGATTTTAATTGAGCAACGGTTTTAAAAATATAAAACTACTATAATTGTTCATGTTTTAATATTGGGTCCTTCCTGCGTATTTTAAATAATCCATGATCGTATGTACTATCTCATGCTAGTTTATTATTTGAGTTTATTTTTAGTTTATTTTAAGTACAGGTTGCTTACATTTGCAATGCAGTTTCATTTGCTTATTGCCTATTGTTAATCAAATCAAATACAAATACAAATACAAAAATACACAAATAAACAAAAAACATTTACAAATTTCAAAATTAAAGTACAATACTTTTAAGAAAAGAAAAAGAAAGAAAAGAACCAAATATTGATTTAGAAATACACCCGAATGAGCAAACTGTTCGTGCTCGGGTGTAGTTTCAGAACATCAGAGTGGAGAAAGACGAGAAACAAAAAACAAAGTGAGAAAGAATGACACACATAAAAAAAGGTGAAAAATGTTAAACAGAGCTAGAAAAAGAAAAGACAAATGTATAAAAACGAGACAAAAAATATTAAACACAAATACATACAATAAATAATAATAAAAATAAATGACTTAAAGCTAATAAAATTACAAAAAAATGTTTTACATACTTATTAAATTTAAAATTGGGGTATTAGTGGAGTATTAGTTTGTAGAAGATGCATACTTCTAAATTAATATACTGCAACACTTCGCCAAACTAGTTCTTGATGGCAAAACTGAGCTAATAGAATGCAGCAATGTTGACAAGGTCGTCTGCAAAGAATGAACACCCCTGACGTGTAAGCAGCCAGAAAAGAAAATAAAGGAATGGAGTTAAATGCGAACGTGGTAACAATTTGGTGAGACTAATTCAAGAAGAAAACAAACCAGCCGAAGCATGAATGATCTTGTAGCTTCCAAAACTGAAGAAGTCGAGTCGGCAAGCATGCAAATGAGTAAATGACAGCCGTGAAAACCGTTGAGGGTGGGTTTTACTGGTCACGAACGAGTGCCTTGCTATGTAGGACCACACTGAATGGAACCTTGTAATTCCGATTGATTTGCTCTGAATCGAGGACAGGCATACGGCGTGATAAAGAGACTTGAGACGGCTTTTGCATGCCGCCTAATCTGTTTCAGGTTTTGTCCAACTCGCTTGCAGAACTTGTTAGATTCAAACTGCTGAAATGTTAAAATCAGACCACCGGACTTCTTGAACTTATGGCCAGCTTTTAATAAAATAAGCAAGAGTTACGGAGTCAAGAATTTTAGCGATATTTTGAAATTATGCTTTTCTTATGGCAGTAGCACCGCCGTCTCGAGAATTACACTGCCTGTCCTATGCTTTATTTTAACATGGAGTTCAGAGTATTGTTAAATTGCCTAATTTATCCAGTAGAGGCGACACAGTTCACACCCAGATTGCAGCAATCACTAATCAAAATAAGCATTAAACAGACACAGATACTTGTGTTATTTGTTTAGAACGTAATATTATTCCAGTATATGAAAACTTACCTTGAAATGGAATTTTGGAGCAATAATTAAAAAAAATTTAAATTAATTAGACGCATTGATAGACTATATTATGAGCACCGCCGTCTCGAGGAGTAATACAGTTTAGAAGGCAGTGATTATGAGACGGCGGTGACAGCACTACATAATCAACAATGTCGTAGCAAAAAACAAGAAGCAGTCTGGGTGTGAAAGGTGCTGTCATCTGTAATGTCGCCGAGTACGCAAAATTAGCCGTATAGGACAGGCAGTGTATACACGATTAATATAGTTTAGAAGGCAGTGGGCAGTAGTAATCAGAAGATTTCACTTCCTCCAAATAGAGGCTGAACAGCAGGAAAAAATACAAGTTATATGTTGAGTATATTAAATAAACATTAATTCAATGGCAAAATACCACAGCAGATAGATTTCTGTATAAAGGGTTTCGAAGCATATAATACTCAATATAGTATTTCAGTCCAAGGCGAGATTTTTGATTGACATGAAAGTCAATGCAAAATATTCCTTTGCATCAACCATTAAACCGATTATCTCTGTGTGGCTAAAATTGCATTCCGGCTTGTATGAAGGACCAACATGCTAATATGTACAGAATGTCAGCTATACTTTAGTTCTGTTGTAAAGAACATTGCCTTCCATACCATAGTATAGTACAAAGATTCTTTACTTTTGAATTTAAGTATGCATCTAAAACATGGCATATAAGGGGAGAAAGGAATTTAAACAGTGATATTTCAGATTTTAGTAGGCGTACGTTTCTTTCCTCGATTCAGCAGATTTGTATTTTGAGGCAAAAACCGCAATTAATTAATTAAGAATTTTTAAGTAAATATTGAGCAATACTTTTTATTGTGAGAAGATGCGTGGGTAAGACAGGAACTAAACGAATTTCAGGATTTGCTCCTTAGGCAAAACAGATAGCGATTAATATGAATGTTCGATTATAGAAATTGTGATTTTGTCTGGATGGATGAATGATTAGGCAATTTTTGGCAACAAAAACACTTAGAATAGCTCCTTGAAGATCTGATTAGAGCCTTTCTTATTAGGCCTAAAGTCGTGTAATAGTAAGTAATTCTTGACCTTATATAGAGGAAAAATGAATTACGATTAGTAGATAAGGAGAAAATAATTCGAGAGATTTTGAAAGTGAATATTAGAGTTGGTTCGCATGCAGAGAGAAGCGCTAGGAGTGGTAATTATTGTACGCCCGGTGGGTCCGGATGGTGAGGGCCGGCTCGGTACGCACTAATTTGCGAAGTCACCGCCTCGCCCCTTCACAACTCCAGACTTCCTGCAATCTCAAACTTTTGCAAATAAAAGAAATCTATTTTTCTTATTATTATTTATAATATTTCAAAAATAAGTAGTCAAGGCATACGTCCAGAAGATAACAAACAGGGTTACGATTTTTAAGTGCGCACTTTTTTCGTACGGCAAATCAGAGCTCCTATGAAGAAACCACAGTGTGAAACATTGGCTGTAGTTTAGAATGGAGGCAATTTCCTAGCACTTTTTTTTACATTTTTGTGGATTTTATAACTTTTTCTCCAATGTAGGTAAAATATTAATTTTTCCCTTTTTTAATTTTACTGCAGCCTTTTAATAATCTTCTTATGCGCATTTTTATTGTTTATAGTAGATTTTTTTACTTTCTTTGCTTTTTTATTGTATAATTTTCTTGGTTTCATTCCATTAAGTAATTTTTCAATGAACTGTCTATTATCTTGGAGTAAACGTGAGAATGCTGAATCTGTTTGCTTTCACCAAACGAAGTACTGAAGGCTTAACTGCAATACCGAAAAATAATAGCTAAATATCCCATTTTTTAAAATTTCACTGGAATTAGTCAGTAACTTGGTGTTCGTGGATATAAGTTTCTTTACAGAATTTAATAACACCTTCCCCCTTTTTAGCCTTATTTTTAGCACCTTTTCCTTTCCTTTTTCCATATGGAAATTTCAATTTAAAAACCTAACCCTTGTAATAAATAAGAATTTCTTACATCCATTAAATACTATTCCATTCTATATTTTAAAGTTATCTACACACACTTTTTAACTGATTTTTCAATAGTTACTGAATATCATTAATAGTTATTAAATCTGTTATGGTATACGTACGTTTGGTATGCAATAAAAATATACAATTCTTACAACACAGAAAGCTAAACGGTTATATCAACATAAGATTTCTGTTCCTCTACATTGGGCCTCCTACGTCCTCCCTAGAAATCTGTACCGTACCTTATTGATCAGTAGGCATCAGAAGTTTAGAAAATACATATTTTGTATGAATGTATGAATTTAAAAGCGTGCAGTAGATGTGTCCGAACTATGACAAATAAAGCCTTCTGGGGAAGTTTTATCCGACCTGTTTTTTCTCCTTTTTTCCATTCTTGTGTCAGTTTTTAGTTTTTAGTACTTTTTTGCCATTTTAAAAATATTTAAATATACCCTTAATAGTATGGAAACATTTCTGAGTTCAAAACTAGGAATTCTCATTAAGTTTCTTTTATGATATTCCCTAATTTAACCATTTGATCAATGATATTCGGTTAATGATATTGACTACATATTTTCTACTACCCAAAATTTGCGTTCTTATTGAATTTTCATGCTTAAAAGGACCAGAGGGACCAAATTTCAAAATAAAGATAATTTTATATTAATTAGCCGAACATCGTGAAACATTTTTAATAACATTACCATTTTTGTTTGCTTATAATTTTGAAAATTTTAAAGGCTTTTTAAGTAAATGCCCTAATATCAATACTGATTAATAAATACGTAACTATAATTTAATTTTTCGAGTGCTGTTGAGACTATTTGCGCAATATAATGTTTCAATGCCTTTATTGTCCATTTCTCCTTTCTTTGATGCCTTTTTAGGCGATTAAAATAATATCTTTTAGTGTCTTTACCAGTGCTGAAATTGTGAATTTGTTTTTTAGGAGGAACGCATACATGTATATATTTATTTTATATTTTATAATAAACATTATAGTCAAATTGCCCTTTTAAAAGAATCACGTAGAAATTACATTGCAATAACAACTTGTATATGAAAATACAACTATCGCGACAAGAAAAGGAGATCGTAACCTTCGTAACGGTTCTTTATTAAAAGTGTTGTCAGAATATACGCAAATTTCATGTGTACTTTTTTCCTCCCTTGTTTATGCCGGAGCGATGAAGATTTTTACTTTGCCGGAGCACTGTCCGGCCCAAATTCGCCACTGGTATTTACTTCTGATGCATATTGATCACATACTCAAATAAGACCAAATTGAGATTCTATTGCATTATTTTGTTTCCCATCCTTTAATACAATGCTAAAAGGTATTTTTAACTCTCATTCATGCAATGATACTAGCGACGATAAAACAGAGTAGCTGTACACAGTCGAGTTCATGTTTACACGATTATGAAACATTCCAACTTGTCACGAGTTCCAAGGAATCGACCAAAAGAAGCTGTCTACGAGGTCAAGAACAACTCATGTGTGATGAGAGAGAGAAATCCGTCTGATGGTCGTGCGGAGTGCGGTCCATGTTACACGATACGACTAGACAAATTCTTGTATCTCCATCATAATTGTATGAATTATACAGGTGCAGCTACGCAGACAGCATCTCACTTGTTGGAATATTGGTATACTGAAGAAGAAGAGATCTATGAAGTTACAGATTGAGCATAAACAAGACAGGCTATATTTATTACTAGGGCAAGTCATTTAAAATGACCAAAAAATAGCGAAAAAGGCGAAATAAAAATTTATTTATGACTTTGATATTTATAAAGATACAAAATAAAAAAAAAACAGTAAAATATCCATTATTACTTATAATTAGGACTTTTGTTCAGCAATATATTAATTTTAGAGAGCAATTTAATGAATGACAGTGCAATATATTATTTTTTGTTCGACCATACTACATTGCACCTTATTACGCGTTGCTTGTTTCATAAACAGACTGGTATCTCAATAAAATTAACCCTTAAACATACGAGACTCAATTTTTTAAATATAAAACTGTACCGGACTGAAAATAAAACAGTTAACTTAATGATTATGCCCATTGTTTATTTCTTGTTCATTATTGCGTAATTTTTCGTGATATTCAATTTTTTACACTTCCGTTTCCAATATTTTATTTGAAATTTAATTGTAGGCCTAATAAAATTACTGCATCCCGTGGGATACATAAATTATACATAAATTATGATTTTAAAGCTTATAGTTAGTATTTCAGAACTGGCATAGGCTACTATTATAATAGCCTAGATTCTTCACTCTATTTTAGGATCACATTCCCTTAGGTTCACTCTTAATTTTCACATATGACGTTGATTCGGTGTGCCGTATTATATATAAAAGTACAGTATAATCCAGGTACACTACACTTCTTGTAGCATTTGTTCAATATAAATGTATTAATTATTGTGGTCGCTGGTGACCCTGGCAGTTAAAAAGCGACCTTAAATTAAAAAAAAATCCAGGTACTGTAATATCCGTATTTTCGAAACATAGCTACATCCCTTTTATTTCCCAAGTAAGCTTATTCCTTTAAAGACCCATCAAAGCATATCCTCAAAAGATTTTAATTTTTTAACTGGCTCAAGGAAACCATATGAAGGAGATATAATGGAAGTTAGGTTTAATAGATTAGCTTACGTAACAGCACAAAAATCCGAAAAAATGCACACTAGGATGTTATTTTAAAAAAAGAATCAACAAACGCCATTATTGTCATTGCATTGCAATCGTTCCTGTCATTTCATCGTAAATACTATTATCATCAAGGTCATTA
>CAXKWD010000337.1:0-23601 GCA_964059195.1 Ectobius pallidus
CTACTACCACCATCACCAACATCATCATTTTGAAATACTACTACTACCACCATCACCAACATCATCATTTTGAAATACTACTACTACCACCATCACCAACATCATCATTTTGAAATACTACTACTACCACCATCACCAACATCATCATTTTGAAATACTACTACTATCACCATCACCAACATCATCATTTTGAAATACTACTACTACCGCCATCACCAACATCATCATTTTGAAATACTACTACTACCGCCATCACCAACATCATCATTTTGAAATACTACTACTACCACCATCACCAACATCATCATTTTGAAATACTACTACTACCACCATCACCAACATCATCATTTTGAAATACTACTACTACCACCATCACCAACATCATCATTTTGAAATACTACTACTACCACCAACACCAACATCATCATTTTGAAATACTACTACTACCACCATCACCAACATCATCATTTTGAAATACTACTACTACCACCATCACCAACATCATCATTTTGAAATACTACTACTACCACCATCACCAACATCATCATTTTGAAATACTACTACTAACACCATCACCAACATCATCATTTTGAAATACTACTACTACCACCATCACCAACATCATCATTTTGAAATACTACTACTACCACCATCACCAACATCATCATTTTGAAATACTACTACTACCACCATCACCAACATCATCATTTTGAAATACTACTACTACCACCATCACCAACATCATCATTTTGAAATACTACTACTACCACCATCACCAACATCATCATTTTGAAATACTACTACTACCACCATCACCAACATCATCATTTTGAAATACTACTACTACCACCATAACCAACATCATCATTTTGAAATACTACTACTACCACCATCACCAACATCATCATTTTGAAATACTACTACTACCACCATCACCAACATCATCATTTTGAAATACTACTACTACCACCATCACCAACATCATCATTTTGAAATACTACTACTACCACCATCACCAACATCATCATTTTGAAATACTACTACTACCACCATCACCAACATCATCATTTTGAAATACTACTACTACCACCATCACCAACATCATCATTTTGAAATACTACTACTACCACCATCACCAACATCATCATTTTGAAATACTACTACTACCACCATCACCAACATCATCATTTTGAAATACTACTACTACCACCATCACCAACATCATCATTTTGAAATACTACTACTACCACCATCACCAACATCATCATTTTGAAATACTACTACTACCACCATCACCAACATCATCATTTTGAAATACTACTACTACCACCATCACCAACATCATCATTTTGAAATACTACTACTACCACCATCACCAACATCATCATTTTGAAATACTACTACTACCACCATCACCAACATCATCATTTTGAAATACTACTACTACCACCATCACCAACATCATCATTTTGAAATACTACTACTACCACCATCACCAACATCATCATTTTGAAATACTACTACTACCACCATCACCAACATCATCATTTTGAAATACTACTACTACCACCATCACCAACATCATCATTTTGAAATACTACTACTACCACCATCACCAACATCATCATTTTGAAATACTACTACTACCACCATCACCAACATCATCATTTTGAAATACTACCACTACTACCATCACCAACATCATCATTTTGAAATACTACCACTACTACCATCACCAACATCATCATTTTGAAATACTACCACTACTACCATCACCAACATCATCATTTTGAAATACTACCACTACTACCATCACCAACATCATCATTTTGAAATACTACCACTACTACCATCACCAACATCATCATTTTGAAATACTACCACTACTACCATCACCAACATCATCATTTTGAAATACTACCACTACTACCATCACCAACATCATCATTTTGAAATACTACCACTACTACCATCACCAACATCATCATTTTGAAATACTACCACTACTACCATCACCAACATCATCATTTTGAAATACTACCACTACTACCATCACCAACATCATCATTTTGAAATACTACCACTATTACCATCACCAACATCATCATTTTGAAATACTACCACTACTACCATCACCAACATCATCATTTTGAAATACTACCACTACTACCATCACCAACATCATCATATTGAAATACTACCACTACTACAATCACCAACATCATCATTTTGAAATACTACCACTACTACCATCACCAACATCATCATTTTGAAATACTACCACTATTACCATCACCAACATCATCATTTTGAAATACTACCACTACTACCATCACCAACATCATCATTTTGAAATACTACCACTACTACCATCACCAACATCATCATTTTGAAATACTACCACTACTACCATCACTAACATCATCATTTTGAAATACTACTACTACTACCATCACCAACATCATCATGTTGAAATACTACCACCACTACCATCAACAACATCATCATTTTGAAATACTACCACCACTACCACCACCAACATCATCATTTTGAAATACTACCACCACTACCACCACCAACATCATCATTTTGAAATACTACCACCACTACCACCACCAACATCATCATTTTGAAATACTACCACCACTACCACCACCAACATCATCATTTTGAAATACTACTACTACCACCATCACCAACATTATCATTTTGAAATACTACTACTACCACCATCACCAACATCATCATTTTGAAATACTACTACTACCACCATCACCAACATCATCATTTTGAAATACTACTACTACCACCATCACCAACATCATCATTTTGAAATACTACTACTACCACCATCACCAACATCATCATTTTGAAATACTACTACTACCACCATCACCAACATCATCATTTTGAAATACTACTACTACCACCATCACCAACATCATCATTTTGAAATACTACTACTACCACCATCACCAACATCATCATTTTGAAATACTACTACTACCACCATCACCAACATCATCATTTTGAAATACTACTACTACCACCATCACCAACATCATCATTTTGAAATACTACTACTACCACCATCACCAACATCATCATTTTGAAATACTACTACTACCACCATCACCAACATCATCATTTTGAAATACTACTACTACCACCATCACCAACATCATCATTTTGAAATACTACTACTACCACCATCACCAACATCATCATTTTGAAATACTACTACTACCACCATCACCAACATCATCATTTTGAAATACTACTACTACCACCATCACCAACATCATCATTTTGAAATACTACTACTACCACCATCACCAACATCATCATTTTGAAATACTACTACTACCACCATCACCAACATCATCATTTTGAAATACTACTACTACCACCATCACCAACATCATCATTTTGAAATACTACTACTACCACCATCACCAACATCATCATTTTGAAATACTACCACTACTACCATCACCAACATCATCATTTTGAAATACTACCACTACTACCATCACCAACATCATCATTTTGAAATACTACCACTACTACCATCACCAACATCATCATTTTGAAATACTACCACTACTACCATCACCAACATCATCATTTTGAAATACTACCACTACTACCATCACCAACATCATCATTTTGAAATACTACCACTACTACCATCACCAACATCATCATTTTGAAATACTACCACTACTACCATCACCAACATCATCATTTTGAAATACTACCACTACTACCATCACCAACATCATCATTTTGAAATACTACCACTACTACCATCACCAACATCATCATTTTGAAATACTACCACTACTACCATCACCAACATCATCATTTTGAAATACTACCTCTACTACCATCACCAACATCATCATTTTGAAATACTACCACTACTACCATCACTAACATCATCATTTTGAAATACTACTACTACTACCATCACCAACATCATCATTTTGAAATACTACCACCACTACCATCAACAACATCATCATTTTGAAATACTACCACCACTACCACCACCAACATCATCATTTTGAAATACTACCACCACTACCACCACCAACATCATCATTTTGAAATACTACCACCACTACCACCACCAACATCATCATTTTGAAATACTACTACTACCACCATCACCAACATTATCATTTTGAAATACTACTACTACCACCATCACCAACATCATCATTTTGAAATACTACTACTACCACCATCACCAACATCATCATTTTGAAATACTACTACTACCACCATCACCAACATCATCATTTTGAAATACTACTACTACCACCATCACCAACATCATCATTTTGAAATACTACTACTACCACCATCACCAACATCATCATTTTGAAATACTACTACTACCACCATCACCAACATCATCATTTTGAAATACTACTACTACCACCATCACCAACATCATCATTTTGAAATACTACTACTACCACCATCACCAACATCATCATTTTGAAATACTACTACTACCACCATCACCAACATCATCATTTTGAAATACTACTACTACCACCATCACCAACATCATCATTTTGAAATACTACTACTACCACCATCACCAACATCATCATTTTGAAATACTACTACTACCACCATCACCAACATCATCATTTTGAAATACTACTACTACCACCATCACCAACATCATCATTTTGAAATACTACTACTACCACCATCACCAACATCATCATTTTGAAATACTACTACTACCACCACCATCACCAACATCATCATTTTGAAATACTACTACTACCGCCATCACCAACATCATCATTTTGAAATACTACTACTACCGCCATCACCAACATCATCATTTTGAAATACTACTACTACCACCATCACCAACATCATCATTTTGAAATACTACTACTACCACCATCACCAACATCATCATTTTGAAATACTACTACTACCACCATCACCAACATCATCATTTTGAAATACTACTACTACCACCATCACCAACATCATCATTTTGAAATACTACTACTACCACCATCACCAACATCATCATTTTGAAATACTACTACTACCACCATCACCAACATCATCATTTTGAAATACTACTACTAACACCATCACCAACATCATCATTTTGAAATACTACTACTACCACCATCACCAACATCATCATTTTGAAATACTACTACTACCACCATCACCAACATCATTTTGAAATACTACTGCTACCACCATCACCAACATCATCATTTTGAAATACTACTACTACCACCGTCACCACCATCATCATTTTGAAATACTACCACTACCACCATCACCAACATCATCATTTTGAAATACTACAACTACTACCATCACCAACATAATCATTTTGAAATACTACCACTACTACCATCACCAACATCATCATTTTGAAATACTACCACTACTACCATCACCAACATCATCATTTTGAAATACTACTACTACCACCATCACCAACATCATCATTTTGAAATACTACTACTACCACCATCACCAACATCATCATTTTGAAATACTTCTACTACCACCATCACCAACATCATCATTTTGAAATACTACTACTACCACCATCACCAACATCATCATTTTGAAATACTACTACTACCACCATCACCAACATCATCATTTTGAAATACTACTACTACCACCATCACCAACATCATCATTTTGAAATACTACTACTACCACCATCACCAACATCATCATTTTGAAATACTACTACTACCACCATCACCAACATCATCATTTTGAAATACTACTACTACCACCATCACCAACATCATCATTTTGAAATACTACTACTACCACCATCACCAACATCATCATTTTGAAATACTACTACTACAACCATCACCAACATCATCATTTTGAAATACTACTACTACCACCATCACCAACATCATCATTTTGAAATACTACTACTACCACCATCACCAACATCATCATTTTGAAATACTACTACTACCACCATCACCAACATCATCATTTTGAAATACTACTACTAACACCACCATCACCAACATCATCATTTTGAAATACTACTACTACCGCCATCACCAACATCATCATTTTGAAATACTACTACTACCGCCATCACCAACATCATCATTTTGAAATACTACTACTACCACCATCACCAACATCATCATTTTGAAATACTACTACTACCACCATCACCAACATCATCATTTTGAAATACTACTACTACCACCATCACCAACATCATCATTTTGAAATACTACTACTACCACCATCACCAACATCATCATTTTGAAATACTACTACTACCACCATCACCAACATCATCATTTTGAAATACTACTACTACCACCATCACCAACATCATCATTTTGAAATACTACTACTACCACCATCACCAACATCATCATTTTGAAATACTACTACTACCACCATCACCAACATCATCATTTTGAAATACTACTACTACCACCATCACCAATATCATTTTGAAATACTACTACTACCACCATCACCAACATCATCATTTTGAAATACTACTACTACCACCGTCACCACCATCATCATTTTGAAATACTACCACTACCACCATCACCAACATCATCATTTTGAAATACTACCACTACTACCATCACCAACATCATCATTTTGAAATACTACCACTACTACCATCACCAACATCATCATTTTGAAATACTACCACTACTACCATCACCAACATCATCATTTTGAAATACTACCACTACTACCATCACCAACATCATCAATTTGAAATACTACCACCACTACCATCACCAACATCATCATTTTGAAATACTACCACTACTACCATCACCAACATCATCATTTTGAAATACTACCACTACTACCATCACCAACATCATCATTTTGAAATACTACCACTACTACCATCACCAACATCATCATTTTGAAATACTACCACTACTACCATCACCAACATCATCATTTTGAAATACTACCACTACTACCATCACCAACATTATCATTTTGAAATACTACCACTACTACCATCACCAACATCATCATTTTGAAATACTACCACTACTACCATCACCAACATCATCATTTTGAAATACTACCACTACTACCATCGCCAACATCATCATTTTGAAATACTACCACTACTACCATCACCAACATCATCATTTTGAAATACTACCACTACTACCATCACCAACATCATCATTTTGAAATACTACCACTACTACCATCACCAACATCATCATTTTGAAATACTACCACTACTACCATCACCAACATCATCATTTTGAAATACTACCACTACTACCATCACTAACATCATCATTTTGAAATACTACTACTACTACCATCACCAACATCATCATTTTGAAATACTACCACCACTACCATCAACAACATCATCATTTTGAAATACTACCACCACTACCACCACCAACATCATCATTTTGAAATACTACCACCACTACCACCACCAACATCAGCATTTTGAAATTCTACCACCACTACCACCACCAACATCATCATTTTGAAATACTACTACTACCACCATCACCAACATTATCATTTTGAAATACTACTACTACCACCATCACCAACATCATCATTTTGAAATACTACTACTACCACCATCACCAACATCATCAATTTGAAATACTACTACTACCACCATCACCAACATCATCATTTTGAAATACTACTACTACCACCATCACCAACATCATCATTTTGAAATACTACTACTACCACCATCACCAACATCATCATTTTGAAATACTACTACTACCACCATCACCAACATCATCATTTTGAAATACTACTACTACCACCATCACCAACATCATCATTTTGAAATACTACTACTACCACCATCACCAACATCATCATTTTGAAATACTACTACTACCACCATCACCAACATCATCATTTTGAAATACTACTACTACCACCATCACCAACATCATCATTTTGAAATACTACTACTACCACCATCACCAACATCATCATTTTGAAATACTACTACTACCACCATCACCAACATCATCATTTTGAAATACTACTACTACCACCATCACCAACATCATCATTTTGAAATACTACTACTACCACCATCACCAACATCATCATTTTGAAATACTACTACTACCACCATCACCAACATCATCATTTTGAAATACTACTACTACCACCATCACCAACATCATCATTTTGAAATACTACTACTACCACCATCACCAACATCATCATTTTGAAATACTACTACTACCACCATCACCAACATCATCATTTTGAAATACTACTACTACCACCATCACCAACATCATCATTTTGAAATACTACTACTACCACCATCACCAACATCATCATTTTGAAATACTACTACTACCACCATCACCAACATCATCATTTTGAAATACTACTACTACCACCATCACCAACATCATCATTTTGAAATACTACTACTACCACCATCACCAACATCATCATTTTGAAATACTACTACTACCACCATCACCAACATCATCATTTTGAAATACTACTACTACCACCATCACCAACATCATCATTTTGAAATACTACTACTACCACCATCACCAACATCATCATTTTGAAATACTACTACTACCACCATCACCAACATCATCATTTTGAAATACTACTACTACCACCATCACCAACATCATCATTTTGAAATACTACTACTACCACCATCACCAACATCATCATTTTGAAATACTACTACTAACACCATCACCAACATCATCATTTTGAAATACTACTACTACCACCATCACCAACATCATTTTGAAATACTACTACTACCACCATCACCAACATCATCATTTTGAAATACTACTACTACCACCGTCACCACCATCATCATTTTGAAATACTACCACTACCACCATCACCAACATCATCATTTTGAAATACTACCACTACCACCATCACCAACATCATCATTTTGAAATACTACCACTACTACCATCACCAACATCATCATTTTGAAATACTACCACTACTACCATCACCAACATCATCATTTTGAAATACTACTACTACCACCATCACCAACATCATCATTTTGAAATACTACTACTACCACCATCACCAACATCATCATTTTGAAATACTACTACTACCACCATCACCAACATCATCATTTTGAAATACTACTACTACCACCATCACCAACATCATCATTTTGAAATACTACTACTACCAACATCACCAACATCATCATTTTGAAATACTACTACTACCACCATCACCAACATCATCATTTTGAAATACTACTACTACCACCATCACCAACATCATCATTTTGAAATACTACTACTACCACCATCACCAACATCATCATTTTGAATTACTACTACTACCACCATCACCAACATCATCATTTTGAAATACTACTACTTCCACCATCACCAACATCATCATTTTGAAATACTACTACTACCACCATCACCAACATCATTTTGAAATACTACTACTACCACCATCACCAACATCATCATTTTGAAATACTACTACTACCACCGTCACCACCATCATCATTTTGAAATACTACCACTACCACCATCACCAACATCATCATTTTGAAATACTACCACTACTACCATCACCAACATCATCATTTTGAAATACTACCACTACTACCATCACCAACATCATCATTTTGAAATACTACCACTACTACCATCACCAACATCATCATTTTGAAATACTACCACTACTACCATCACCAACATCATCATTTTGAAATACTACCACTACTACCATCACCAACATCATCATTTTGAAATACTACCACTACTACCATCACCAACATCATCATTTTGAAATACTACCACTACTACCATCACCAACATCATCATTTTGAAATACTACCACTACTACCATCACCAACATCATCATTTTGAAATACTACCACTACTACCATCACCAACATCATCATTTTGAAATACTACCACTACTACCATCACCGACATCATCATTTTGAAATACTACCACTACTACCATCACCAACATCATCATTTTGAAATACTACCACTACTACCATCACCAACATCATCATTTTGAAATACTACCACTACTACCATCACCAACATCATCATATTGAAATACTACCACTACTACCATCACTAACATCATCATTTTGAAATACTACCACTACTACCATCACCAACATCATCATTTTGAAATACTACCACTACTACCATCACCAACATCATCATTTTGAAATACTACCACTACTACCATCACCAACATCATCATTTTGAAATACTACCACTACTACCATCACCAACATCATCATTTTGAAATACTACCACTACTACCATCACTAACATCATCATTTTGAAATACTACTACTACTACCATCACCAACATCATCATGTTGAAATACTACCACCACTACCATTAACAACATCATCATTTTGAAATACTACCACCACTACCACCACCAACATCATCATTTTGAAATACTACCACCACTACCACCACCAACATCATCATTTTGAAATACTACCACCACTACCACCACCAACATCATCATTTTGAAATACTACTACTACCACCATCACCAACATTATCATTTTGAAATACTACTACTACCACCATCACCAACATCATCATTTTGAAATACTACTACTACCACCATCACCAACATCATCATTTTGAAATACTACTACTACCACCATCACCAACATCATCATTTTGAAATACTACTACTACCACCATCACCAACATCATCATTTTGAAATACTACTACTACCACCATCACCAACATCATCATTTTGAAATACTACTACTACCACCATCACCAACATCATCATTTTGAAATACTACTACTACCACCATCACCAACATCATCATTTTGAAATACTACTACTACCACCATCACCAACATCATCATTTTGAAATACTACTACTACCACCATCACCAACATCATCATTTTGAAATACTACTACTACCACCATCACCAACATCATCATTTTGAAATACTACTACTACCACCATCGCCAACATCATAATTTTGAAATACTACTACTACCACCATCACCAACATCATCATTTTGAAATACTACTACTACCACCATCACCAACATCATCATTTTGAAATACTACTACTACCACCATCACCAACATCATCATTTTGAAATACTACTACTACCACCATCACCAACATCATCATTTTGAAATACTACTACTATCACCATCACCAACATCATCATTTTGAAATACTACTACTACCGCCATCACCAACATCATCATTTTGAAATACTACTACTACCGCCATCACCAACATCATCATTTTGAAATACTACTACTACCACCATCACCAACATCATCATTTTGAAATACTACTACTACCACCATCACCAACATCATCATTTTGAAATACTACTACTACCACCATCACCAACATCATCATTTTGAAATACTACTACTACCACCAACACCAACATCATCATTTTGAAATACTACTACTACCACCATCACCAACATCATCATTTTGAAATACTACTACTACCACCATCACCAACATCATCATTTTGAAATACTACTACTACCACCATCACCAACATCATCATTTTGAAATACTACTACTAACACCATCACCAACATCATCATTTTGAAATACTACTACTACCACCATCACCAACATCATCATTTTGAAATACTACTACTACCACCATCACCAACATCATCATTTTGAAATACTACTACTACCACCATCACCAACATCATCATTTTGAAATACTACTACTACCACCATCACCAACATCATCATTTTGAAATACTACTACTACCACCATCACCAACATCATCATTTTGAAATACTACTACTACCACCATCACCAACATCATCATTTTGAAATACTACTACTACCACCATAACCAACATCATCATTTTGAAATACTACTACTACCACCATCACCAACATCATCATTTTGAAATACTACTACTACCACCATCACCAACATCATCATTTTGAAATACTACTACTACCACCATCACCAACATCATCATTTTGAAATACTACTACTACCACCATCACCAACATCATCATTTTGAAATACTACTACTACCACCATCACCAACATCATCATTTTGAAATACTACTACTACCACCATCACCAACATCATCATTTTGAAATACTACTACTACCACCATCACCAACATCATCATTTTGAAATACTACTACTACCACCATCACCAACATCATCATTTTGAAATACTACTACTACCACCATCACCAACATCATCATTTTGAAATACTACTACTACCACCATCACCAACATCATCATTTTGAAATACTACTACTACCACCATCACCAACATCATCATTTTGAAATACTACTACTACCACCATCACCAACATCATCATTTTGAAATACTACTACTACCACCATCACCAACATCATCATTTTGAAATACTACTACTACCACCATCACCAACATCATCATTTTGAAATACTACTACTACCACCATCACCAACATCATCATTTTGAAATACTACTACTACCACCATCACCAACATCATCATTTTGAAATACTACTACTACCACCATCACCAACATCATCATTTTGAAATACTACTACTACCACCATCACCAACATCATCATTTTGAAATACTACTACTACCACCATCACCAACATCATCATTTTGAAATACTACTACTACCACCATCACCAACATCATCATTTTGAAATACTACCACTACTACCATCGCCAACATCATCATTTTGAAATACTACCACTACTACCATCACCAACATCATCATTTTGAAATACTACCACTACTACCATCACCAACATCATCATTTTGAAATACTACCACTACTACCATCACCAACATCATCATTTTGAAATACTACCACTACTACCATCACCAACATCATCATTTTGAAATACTACCACTACTACCATCACTAACATCATCATTTTGAAATACTACTACTACTACCATCACCAACATCATCATTTTGAAATACTACCACCACTACCATCAACAACATCATCATTTTGAAATACTACCACCACTACCACCACCAACATCATCATTTTGAAATACTACCACCACTACCACCACCAACATCAGCATTTTGAAATTCTACCACCACTACCACCACCAACATCATCATTTTGAAATACTACTACTACCACCATCACCAACATTATCATTTTGAAATACTACTACTACCACCATCACCAACATCATCATTTTGAAATACTACTACTACCACCATCACCAACATCATCAATTTGAAATACTACTACTACCACCATCACCAACATCATCATTTTGAAATACTACTACTACCACCATCACCAACATCATCATTTTGAAATACTACTACTACCACCATCACCAACATCATCATTTTGAAATACTACTACTACCACCATCACCAACATCATCATTTTGAAATACTACTACTACCACCATCACCAACATCATCATTTTGAAATACTACTACTACCACCATCACCAACATCATCATTTTGAAATACTACTACTACCACCATCACCAACATCATCATTTTGAAATACTACTACTACCACCATCACCAACATCATCATTTTGAAATACTACTACTACCACCATCACCAACATCATCATTTTGAAATACTACTACTACCACCATCACCAACATCATCATTTTGAAATACTACTACTACCACCATCACCAACATCATCATTTTGAAATACTACTACTACCACCATCACCAACATCATCATTTTGAAATACTACTACTACCACCATCACCAACATCATCATTTTGAAATACTACTACTACCACCATCACCAACATCATCATTTTGAAATACTACTACTACCACCATCACCAACATCATCATTTTGAAATACTACTACTACCACCATCACCAACATCATCATTTTGAAATACTACTACTACCACCATCACCAACATCATCATTTTGAAATACTACTACTACCACCATCACCAACATCATCATTTTGAAATACTACTACTACCACCATCACCAACATCATCATTTTGAAATACTACTACTACCACCATCACCAACATCATCATTTTGAAATACTACTACTACCACCATCACCAACATCATCATTTTGAAATACTACTACTACCACCATCACCAACATCATCATTTTGAAATACTACTACTACCACCATCACCAACATCATCATTTTGAAATACTACTACTACCACCATCACCAACATCATCATTTTGAAATACTACTACTACCACCATCACCAACATCATCATTTTGAAATACTACTACTACCACCATCACCAACATCATCATTTTGAAATACTACTACTACCACCATCACCAACATCATCATTTTGAAATACTACTACTAACACCATCACCAACATCATCATTTTGAAATACTACTACTACCACCATCACCAACATCATTTTGAAATACTACTACTACCACCATCACCAACATCATCATTTTGAAATACTACTACTACCACCGTCACCACCATCATCATTTTGAAATACTACCACTACCACCATCACCAACATCATCATTTTGAAATACTACCACTACCACCATCACCAACATCATCATTTTGAAATACTACCACTACTACCATCACCAACATCATCATTTTGAAATACTACCACTACTACCATCACCAACATCATCATTTTGAAATACTACTACTACCACCATCACCAACATCATCATTTTGAAATACTACTACTACCACCATCACCAACATCATCATTTTGAAATACTACTACTACCACCATCACCAACATCATCATTTTGAAATACTACTACTACCACCATCACCAACATCATCATTTTGAAATACTACTACTACCAACATCACCAACATCATCATTTTGAAATACTACTACTACCACCATCACCAACATCATCATTTTGAAATACTACTACTACCACCATCACCAACATCATCATTTTGAAATACTACTACTACCACCATCACCAACATCATCATTTTGAATTACTACTACTACCACCATCACCAACATCATCATTTTGAAATACTACTACTTCCACCATCACCAACATCATCATTTTGAAATACTACTACTACCACCATCACCAACATCATTTTGAAATACTACTACTACCACCATCACCAACATCATCATTTTGAAATACTACTACTACCACCGTCACCACCATCATCATTTTGAAATACTACCACTACCACCATCACCAACATCATCATTTTGAAATACTACCACTACTACCATCACCAACATCATCATTTTGAAATACTACCACTACTACCATCACCAACATCATCATTTTGAAATACTACCACTACTACCATCACCAACATCATCATTTTGAAATACTACCACTACTACCATCACCAACATCATCATTTTGAAATACTACCACTACTACCATCACCAACATCATCATTTTGAAATACTACCACTACTACCATCACCAACATCATCATTTTGAAATACTACCACTACTACCATCACCAACATCATCATTTTGAAATACTACCACTACTACCATCACCAACATCATCATTTTGAAATACTACCACTACTACCATCACCAACATCATCATTTTGAAATACTACCACTACTACCATCACCAACATCATCATTTTGAAATACTACCACTACTACCATCACCAACATCATCATTTTGAAATACTACCACTACTACCATCACCAACATCATCATTTTGAAATACTACCACTACTACCATCACCAACATCATCATATTGAAATACTACCACTACTACCATCACTAACATCATCATTTTGAAATACTACCACTACTACCATCACCAACATCATCATTTTGAAATACTACCACTACTACCATCACCAACATCATCATTTTGAAATACTACCACTACTACCATCACCAACATCATCATTTTGAAATACTACCACTACTACCATCACCAACATCATCATTTTGAAATACTACCACTACTACCATCACTAACATCATCATTTTGAAATACTACTACTACTACCATCACCAACATCATCATGTTGAAATACTACCACCACTACCATTAACAACATCATCATTTTGAAATACTACCACCACTACCACCACCAACATCATCATTTTGAAATACTACCACCACTACCACCACCAACATCATCATTTTGAAATACTACCACCACTACCACCACCAACATCATCATTTTGAAATACTACTACTACCACCATCACCAACATTATCATTTTGAAATACTACTACTACCACCATCACCAACATCATCATTTTGAAATACTACTACTACCACCATCACCAACATCATCATTTTGAAATACTACTACTACCACCATCACCAACATCATCATTTTGAAATACTACTACTACCACCATCACCAACATCATCATTTTGAAATACTACTACTACCACCATCACCAACATCATCATTTTGAAATACTACTACTACCACCATCACCAACATCATCATTTTGAAATACTACTACTACCACCATCACCAACATCATCATTTTGAAATACTACTACTACCACCATCACCAACATCATCATTTTGAAATACTACTACTACCACCATCACCAACATCATCATTTTGAAATACTACTACTACCACCATCACCAACATCATCATTTTGAAATACTACTACTACCACCATCGCCAACATCATAATTTTGAATTACTACTACTACCACCATCACCAACATCATCATTTTGAAATACTACTACTACCACCATCACCAACATCATCATTTTGAAATACTACTACTACCACCATCACCAACATCATCATTTTGAAATACTACTACTACCACCATCACCAACATCATCATTTTGAAATACTACTACTATCACCATCACCAACATCATCATTTTGAAATACTACTACTACCGCCATCACCAACATCATCATTTTGAAATACTACTACTACCGCCATCACCAACATCATCATTTTGAAATACTACTACTACCACCATCACCAACATCATCATTTTGAAATACTACTACTACCACCATCACCAACATCATCATTTTGAAATACTACTACTACCACCATCACCAACATCATCATTTTGAAATACTACTACTACCACCAACACCAACATCATCATTTTGAAATACTACTACTACCACCATCACCAACATCATCATTTTGAAATACTACTACTACCACCATCACCAACATCATCATTTTGAAATACTACTACTACCACCATCACCAACATCATCATTTTGAAATACTACTACTAACACCATCACCAACATCATCATTTTGAAATACTACTACTACCACCATCACCAACATCATCATTTTGAAATACTACTACTACCACCATCACCAACATCATCATTTTGAAATACTACTACTACCACCATCACCAACATCATCATTTTGAAATACTACTACTACCACCATCACCAACATCATCATTTTGAAATACTACTACTACCACCATCACCAACATCATCATTTTGAAATACTACTACTACCACCATCACCAACATCATCATTTTGAAATACTACTACTACCACCATAACCAACATCATCATTTTGAAATACTACTACTACCACCATCACCAACATCATCATTTTGAAATACTACTACTACCACCATCACCAACATCATCATTTTGAAATACTACTACTACCACCATCACCAACATCATCATTTTGAAATACTACTACTACCACCATCACCAACATCATCATTTTGAAATACTACTACTACCACCATCACCAACATCATCATTTTGAAATACTACTACTACCACCATCACCAACATCATCATTTTGAAATACTACTACTACCACCATCACCAACATCATCATTTTGAAATACTACTACTACCACCATCACCAACATCATCATTTTGAAATACTACTACTACCACCATCACCAACATCATCATTTTGAAATACTACTACTACCACCATCACCAACATCATCATTTTGAAATACTACTACTACCACCATCACCAACATCATCATTTTGAAATACTACTACTACCACCATCACCAACATCATCATTTTGAAATACTACTACTACCACCATCACCAACATCATCATTTTGAAATACTACTACTACCACCATCACCAACATCATCATTTTGAAATACTACTACTACCACCATCACCAACATCATCATTTTGAAATACTACTACTACCACCATCACCAACATCATCATTTTGAAATACTACTACTACCACCATCACCAACATCATCATTTTGAAATACTACTACTACCACCATCACCAACATCATCATTTTGAAATACTACTACTACCACCATCACCAACATCATCATTTTGAAATACTACTACTACCACCATCACCAACATCATCATTTTGAAATACTACTACTACCACCATCACCAACATCATCATTTTGAAATACTACCACTACTACCATCACCAACATCATCATTTTGAAATACTACCACTACTACCATCACCAACATCATCATTTTGAAATACTACCACTACTACCATCACCAACATCATCATTTTGAAATACTACCACTACTACCATCACCAACATCATCATTTTGAAATACTACCACTACTACCATCACCAAGATCATCATTTTGAAATACTACCACTACTACCATCACCAACATCATCATTTTGAAATACTACCACTACTACCATCACCAACATCATCATTTTGAAATACTACCACTACTACCATCACCAACATCATCATTTTGAAATACTACCACTACTACCATCACCAACATCATCATTTTGAAATACTACCTCTACTACCATCACCAACATCATCATTTTGAAATACTACCACTACTACCATCACTAACATCATCATTTTGAAATACTACTACTACTACCATCACCAACATCATCATTTGAAATACTACCACCACTACCATCAACAACATCATCATTTTGAAATACTACCACCACTACCACCACCAACATCATCATTTTGAAATACTACCACCACTACCACCACCAACATCATCATTTTGAAATACTACCACCACTACCACCACCAACATCATCATTTTGAAATACTACTACTACCACCATCACCAACATTATCATTTTGAAATACTACTACTACCACCATCACCAACATCATCATTTTGAAATACTACTACTACCACCATCACCAACATCATCATTTTGAAATACTACTACTACCACCATCACCAACATCATCATTTTGAAATACTACCACTACTACCATCACCAACATCATCATTTTGAAATACTACCACTACTACCATCACCAACATCATCATTTTGAAATACTACCACTACTACCATCACCAACATCATCATTTTGAAATACTACCACTACTACCATCACCGACATCATCATTTTGAAATACTACCACTACTACCATCACCAACATCATCATTTTGAAATACTACCACTACTACCATCACCAACATCATCATTTTGAAATACTACCACTACTACCATCACCAACATCATCATATTGAAATACTACCACTACTACCATCACTAACATCATCATTTTGAAATACTACCACTACTACCATCACCAACATCATCATTTTGAAATACTACCACTACTACCATCACCAACATCATCATTTTGAAATACTACCACTACTACCATCACCAACATCATCATTTTGAAATACTACCACTACTACCATCACCAACATCATCATTTTGAAATACTACCACTACTACCATCACTAACATCATCATTTTGAAATACTACTACTACTACCATCACCAACATCATCATGTTGAAATACTACCACCACTACCATTAACAAACATCATCATTTTGAAATACTACCACCACTACCACCACCAACATCATCATTTTGAAATACTACCACCACTACCACCACCAACATCATCATTTTGAAATACTACCACCACTACCACCACCAACATCATCATTTTGAAATACTACTACTACCACCATCACCAACATTATCATTTTGAAATACTACTACTACCACCATCACCAACATCATCATTTTGAAATACTACTACTACCACCATCACCAACATCATCATTTTGAAATACTACTACTACCACCATCACCAACATCATCATTTTGAAATACTACTACTACCACCATCACCAACATCATCATTTTGAAATACTACTACTACCACCATCACCAACATCATCATTTTGAAATACTACTACTACCACCATCACCAACATCATCATTTTGAAATACTACTACTACCACCATCACCAACATCATCATTTTGAAATACTACTACTACCACCATCACCAACATCATCATTTTGAAATACTACTACTACCACCATCACCAACATCATCATTTTGAAATACTACTACTACCACCATCACCAACATCATCATTTTGAAATACTACTACTACCACCATCGCCAACATCATAATTTTGAAATACTACTACTACCACCATCACCAACATCATCATTTTGAAATACTACTACTACCACCATCACCAACATCATCATTTTGAAATACTACTACTACCACCATCACCAACATCATCATTTTGAAATACTACTACTACCACCATCACCAACATCATCATTTTGAAATACTACTACTATCACCATCACCAACATCATCATTTTGAAATACTACTACTACCGCCATCACCAACATCATCATTTTGAAATACTACTACTACCGCCATCACCAACATCATCATTTTGAAATACTACTACTACCACCATCACCAACATCATCATTTTGAAATACTACTACTACCACCATCACCAACATCATCATTTTGAAATACTACTACTACCACCATCACCAACATCATCATTTTGAAATACTACTACTACCACCAACACCAACATCATCATTTTGAAATACTACTACTACCACCATCACCAACATCATCATTTTGAAATACTACTACTACCACCATCACCAACATCATCATTTTGAAATACTACTACTACCACCATCACCAACATCATCATTTTGAAATACTACTACTAACACCATCACCAACATCATCATTTTGAAATACTACTACTACCACCATCACCAACATCATCATTTTGAAATACTACTACTACCACCATCACCAACATCATCATTTGAAATACTACTACTACCACCATCACCAACATCATCATTTTGAAATACTACTACTACCACCATCACCAACATCATCATTTGAAATACTACTACTACCACCATCACCAACATCATCATTTTGAAATACTACTACTACCACCATCACCAACATCATCATTTTGAAATACTACTACTACCACCATCACCAACATCATCATTTTGAAATACTACTACTACCACCATCACCAACATCATCATTTTGAAATACTACTACTACCACCATCACCAACATCATCATTTTGAAATACTACTACTACCACCATCACCAACATCATCATTTTGAAATACTACTACTACCACCATCACCAACATCATCATTTTGAAATACTACTACTACCACCATCACCAACATCATCATTTTGAAATACTACTACTACCACCATCACCAACATCATCATTTTTGAAATACTACTACTACCACCATCACCAACATCATCATTTTGAAATACTACTACTACCACCATCACCAACATCATCATTTTGAAATACTACTACTACCACCATCACCAACATCATCATTTTGAAATACTACTACTACCACCATCACCAACATCATCATTTTGAAATACTACTACTACCACCATCACCAACATCATCATTTGAAATACTACTACTACCACCATCACCAACATCATCATTTTGAAATACTACTACTACCACCATCACCAACATCATCATTTTGAAATACTACTACTACCACCATCACCAACATCATCATTTGAAATACTACTACTACCACCATCACCAACATCATCATTTTGAAATACTACTACTACCACCATCACCAACATCATCATTTTGAAATACTACTACTACCACCATCACCAACATCATCATTTTGAAATACTACTACTACCACCATCACCAACATCATCATTTTGAAATACTACTACTACCACCATCACCAACATCATCATTTTGAAATACTACTACTACCACCATCACCAACATCATCATTTTGAAATACTACTACTACCACCATCACCAACATCATCATTTTGAAATACTACTACTACCACCATCACCAACATCATCATTTTGAAATACTACCACTACTACCATCACCAACATCATCATTTTGAAATACTACCACTACTACCATCACCAACATCATCATTTTGAAATACTACCACTACTACCATCACCAACATCATCATTTTGAAATACTACCACTACTACCATCACCAACATCATCATTTTGAAATACTACCACTACTACCATCACCAACATCATCATTTTGAAATACTACCACTACTACCATCACCAACATCATCATTTTGAAATACTACCACTACTACCATCACCAACATCATCATTTTGAAATACTACCACCACTACCACCACCAACATCATCATTTTGAAATACTACCACCACTACCATCACCAACATCATCATTTTGAAATACTACCACCACTACCACCACCAACATCATCATTTTGAAATACTACTACTACTACCACCACCAACATCATCATTTTGAAATACTACTTACTACCATCACCAACATCATCATTTTGAAATACTACTACTACCACCATCACCAACATCATCATTTTGAAATACTACTACTACCACCATCACCAACATCATCATTTTGAAATACTACTACTACCACCATCACCAACATCATCATTTTGAAATACTACTACTACCACCATCACCAACATCATCATTTTGAAATACTACTACTACCACCATCACCAACATCATCATTTTGAAATACTACTACTACCACCATCACCAACATCATCATTTTGAAATACTACTACTACCACCATCACCAACATCATCATTTTGAAATACTACTACTACCACCATCACCAACATCATCATTTTGAAATACTACTACTACCACCATCACCAACATCATCATTTTGAAATACTACTACTACCACCATCACCAACATCATCATTTTGAAATACTACTACTACCACCATCACCAACATCATCATTTTGAAATACTACTACTACCACCATCACCAACATCATCATTTTGAAATACTACTACTACCACCATCACCAACATCATCATTTTGAAATACTACTACTACCACCATCACCAACATCATCATTTTGAAATACTACTACTACCACCATCACCAACATCATCATTTTGAAATACTACTACTACCACCATCACCAACATCATCATTTTGAAATACTACTACTACCACCATCACCAACATCATCATTTTGAAATACTACTACTACCACCATCACCAACATCATCATTTTGAAATACTACTACTACCACCATCACCAACATCATCATTTTGAAATACTACTACTACCACCATCACCAACATCATCATTTTGAAATACTACTACTACCACCATCACCAACATCATCATTTTGAAATACTACTACTACCACCATCACCAACATCATCATTTTGAAATACTACTACTACCACCATCACCAACATCATCATTTTGAAATACTACTACTACCACCATCACCA